>JAWPHD010016734.1:0-48278 GCA_037043455.1 Cyrtodaria siliqua
AGCTTTCTCGGTTTGATTGAGACTCTTCAAACTTTCTACAAACTTTGAAACCCCGGGTCACAGCCACTTTTGACCCTAGGTTTTCGTTTGTACACCTTTTGTAGTTTAGAAGTTGGCGATCATTTATACATATAAGAGGGCCATGATGACCCTATATCGCCCACCTGAGTAAATTTGAACCAATAATACACACCAAACACAATTGTTATTAGGTTTTCTTTAGGATCCAGATGAAAACTTGTGACAAATAGGATGGGGCAAATTCTAACCACTTGGTCACCATTTAAACAAACCTGATGCAATACATGCCTAATTTTATCCCAGGTTCAATATTTGTACAATCTTTGTCTAGGATCAGTAGATGGTGGTACATGCAAACTATCTGATTCAAAACGTGTGGTTTCAGAATCCAGTTTTTAATAGTATTTCACTGTATTTCTATGTAATACAAGTGTTTAAGTAAGTGCTAATAATTAATTAATTATTTTGAAATCCATCAGGCAGTTTCAGACGAGAAGATTTTTAAAGTTGTCCATATAAAAAAATGTAGCAAGAATAAGCCCCGCACCCTGGCGGACACGCTTTTTTGACGAATCAACCCAGCTTGAACAATCTTGATAGAGGCCCACCCAAACATCATTTCTGTGAAATTAATTTGAAATCCAACAAGCGGTTTCAGACGAGATGATTTTTTAAGATTTCCGTATAGAAATATAGCAAAAATAAGCCTCGCCCTCTGGCTGCCATGTTTTTTAACGAATCAACCGGGCTTCAACAACCTTGATAGAATCTCACCCAAACATCATTTCTGTGAAATTATTCTCAAACCGAGCAGGTAGTTTTCGAGAAGAAGATTTTTAAAGTTGTCCAGCTTTTTTTCTTTCAGTTGCTATGGCAACCAGAGTTCTGCATGGATTTCCATAATTTGAACAAACTTGAGAGAAGACCACCTAAGAATAATTCCTGTGAAATAATTCCAGATGAGCTAAAAAACCAGTCAAAATCTGTTCAGCGGTTCTTGAGAAGAAGAGTTTTAGAGGTTTTGAGCATATATAGTAATGGCGGCCATCTTGGATGTCGCATTGACCGAATTTACACAATTTGCACAATTTGCACAATTTTGAAAGACATTGACTTCAGTATCGTCCATGTGAAATTTGGTCAAAATTGTCGAAGGAAATGTCGTTTAAGCAAGAGCTAGAGGACTACGATGGACGACGACGGACGGCGGACAAAAAGCGGTCACAATAGCTCACTTTGAGTCTTCGGCTCAAAAAAACAACACAAAAACAACGTATCATATTAAAATAATAAATAGTACAGTGTACCAATGCGTAAAAATGCTCTTCAAAGTAGATGTAAAAGTCGAGCAGGAAATGTAGCAGAAAATGTAGCAATGTAGCAGGAAATGTTGTAGGAAATGTAGCATTCAAGGAACACAGTCAACCAAAAGCATGCATCAAAGCAAACACATGTTCATATAGACAAGCGGTTAACATATTTAAAACATTTGAGCGAGTTCATAAAATATGACAAAACAAAAACACAGAAAATTAAACGAAAATCAGCTCGCATATGCGTAAACAAATATTCACCGCCTGTTTCGTGTTGACAATAAAACCAGTGCTTCTCCGAACATGGTGCACGGGTAAAGTCGTGTTGGTATGAGACAATTCCGTTCGTCACGTCCTGTTTCATTGTGTCGTGCACACAGTAGGAGGCGGGGTCCCCGTCTGCTACGAAAGGACTGGTACCCCCAGTAAGCCACGTGATAATCGTCCAGATTGTCGCAATTATAACTATAGTAGTTGTCGCCCAATGGCGTGTTCTTTCGATGTAATCCAAACCAGATCGGGGAACCGTTACTAAAATATACATCCGGTTGGTGTATGTGCAATGTGTTTCATGTGAGACAAAAATAAAGGAATGAGAAAACATAAAAGTATTAAAAAGAATACTGATCGCTATGTAAATTGTATACGACAATTGCTGAATGACAGGAACCAATCAGATTTCAGATCGTAATACAAGTAGTATAGAAGTGGGTGGGGGGAGGGTGGGTGGGGGGAGGGGTGTGTGTGTTTAGCACGATTGCTGAATGACAGGAACCAATCAGATGTCAGATCGTAATACAAGTAGTATAGAAATGTGTGTGTGTGTGTGTGTGTGTGGGGGGGGGGGGGGGGGGGGGGGGGGGGGGGGTCAGCATAGTTTCCCAGAGTGGGCTTCAAACCCAAGCAACTGTAAATGTGTCGGCCATGGCTGTTAACTCAAGTACACCATCATTTACAAAAAATCTAAATGATTGGACACTTGGGCCAAAAGCCCTGAAACACATTATTAATTACTTCAGCAAACCCACTCTAGGAAACTATCGCTGAACTCCCCCCCCCACCCCACCATCTAAATGATTGCACACTTGGGCCAAAAGCCCTGAAACACATTATTAATTACTTCAGCAAACCCACTCTAGGAAAATATCGCTGAACTCCCCCCCCCCCACCCCCCACCCCCCACCACTTTCTATACTACTTATCAATCCATTTTATCATTTCAATAACATAATATTTTTGCTCATACGATTCAACTAAAACATTTGCAATTGATTAAGCAAAGTCAGACGGAACCGGATAGTAGTCTTTATCATCGCTGCACATATCATGGAATTTACTGATACGCCAATGTATCCTGCCCATTATCTAGTAGTTATCTTTTATCATCATAAGCTGACAAATTATTTTTATTGATTTCGTAGCTGTTTAGCTTGTGTTTGATAGATCTGATAAGTTTCATCTTGTGATGAGCTTCCGTTGCTGTGAGTAAAATGTTTTTATAATCATCGTGTGCTATTTGTTTTTTAACAACACACTTTTTAACACCCTGCATTTTTTTGCACTAACTTATCTAACATATACGAATATAGTTTACTTCGTAGTCCAACAAATTCAACAATAGGTATGCCACACATTTCATCTTTCATCTTGCCAATAACCTTGTTATTATCATTAAAATGAAACTTACTTTTTGGATCATAATCACAATTATCAAAAAGTTTTTTATCCTTGTAAAAGTCTGCATACACATAAGGAATCGGTATCAGTAAATAATAATTTAGCTTTTTTATCATATTTATTTTTAATATAATTGTAATGGAAATCATGCATCAAATATTTTTACAAGTCTAAAATACACATAACAACATAAAAAGGCGATTTAAAACTAATCGTTCTTTTATTCTGTTTATGGCAAATAAATTTTCATTAAACATTTTACAAGAAATAAATGAAGGTATTGCTGCATATTTTAAAAGGACATCCTCGTCGTGAGTTAATTTAACATTAATTCTTTTTCTCAAATTTTCCATAGTTTTACCAAAAACTGAATTGTTCATCAGTTTGAAGAAATCCTTTTCAAAAGCGTTTTTACCAGCTGTTCTCTTAGCAGTATTAAAGTCTATGTATATCTTTAACCATTCTGATTCGTCAAACTGTAGTATTCGGTATATTTGTGCTACCTTCAATCCAAGCTTTTTATACAATTCTAAGTTTCTAAAATGCACGACATACTTTTCTTTATTTTTTAGTGTTGTAACAAGTTTATTAACATTGCAATGTCCTAAATTAAACTTTTGTTTTAAAGTTTTACAATAGTCTGATAACTACTCATCTTTTATATTTAAACTTTCTGGGCTAGAGGATAATCATTATGCGAGTCATGCAGTTTCTTGGGATACTCAATATCACACTAAACAATGTTATGTAATTTTCCTTTTTCAAACTTATCAACCCACTTGAAGTTAACAGTAGGCAACGGTTGGCACATGGCTCACCCATACAAGTTATTACCACCAAGATATATTATGTACTTCCTTTCTTTTTTCTTATCATAGTTCTTCATATATTTATTGTTAGCCTGAGAATAACTGTTTGCTCGTACCGCCTCTTAATCCTTTTTCCACAAACAAATATTGATCAATATCAGTTATTAAATCAAGTGGATACCAGTCATCTTAAGGCATGCATCCCAGGCTAAACCAGAACTACTGAAGTAATGGCAAGGATCTAATTTGTAATACTCAATGCACATTTTTCTAAAGTTTTCAAAAACGTCTGCAAGCAGCAGCACATCGGTCTTAAAATACAGACCATGATATTCTCCCATATTTTTAATCTTAAATGTTTTCCATATTTTTTTAGCGTGTTCATAATCTGCATCTGAAATATACTCATCCTTTAATTGAGAATAAAAGCTATCTTTGCCAGGTAAATTAGTTTCCTTAAAACGTTCAAAAATGTTCATGTAATCATAAGGATAAACGCCTTTTCTTTTTATTAATTCTAGCTTGTTGCCAGAGTATTCTTGCGGGGTATGCTGAAACGAATTGATGTTTTTCACTAGATTATCAAGCGATTGAAACATAAACTGAAAACTGTCAATAAACACCAAACTTGGCCCTAGCATAAAAGCCATGTACTTTTCCATGTTATTTGGTATAACATTTATGTTTCGTTTAAACTTTCCGATGTGTTGCATTATAAAGTGAGAATCATATCTTCTCAAGTTATGAAACACAACAGGTATTTTTTTAGTCAGCCTGAAATTAATATTACATATGTCATGAGCGCTTCCTCTGTACTTTCCAGTTATATGACAATGGTCTCTAACTTTTTTAACGGAGTTTTCGTATGCTACTGTACGACCTGGGTCACCTTTGTTGAGAGTTATTACAAAACCATTACCACAAATATGACATGATTTAGATTTTTGGAATTTAGCTTCTTCTTCCGAATCACCGAATCTTTCTTAAAATGTGTATTGCTATGAAAGGGATTTCATGTTGAGTCTTTCACCAGATACCCAGGCAGATGTTATTGAAGCCTTTAATGACACCTCTCGGTATCTGGATGACATATTGAACATTGACAACCCTTTCTTTCCAACTATAGTTAATTATATTTATCCTAAAGAACTTCAGCTTAACAAAGCTAATATATCTGATAATAACGCTTCTTTTCTTGATTTAGATCTCTCGATTGAAAATGGTAAAATAATTAGCAAAATCTATGACAAAAGAGAAGATTTTAATTTTGACATTGTTAATTATCCCCACTTGGATGGGGATGTTCCCCGAGCAACTTCTTATGGGGTATATGTGTCTCAACTTATTCGTTTTTCTAGAGCTTGTACTCGAGTTGAGGACTTTAATATTCGTAATCTTTGTATAACTAAAAAGTTACTCAATCAGGGTTACCGTTACCATAAACTTTGTAAAACCTTTGCAAAATTTTATTATCGTAACCCTGATCTTCTTTCCAAATATAAAAGTAATTTAAGGACTCTTCTGCGACAAGGACTATCACAACCTGACTTCTATGGTGATGTGATTTATAAACTTCGCAAGATTCTAGGTCATGATCACTTTCATACTATCTTTGTTAAACTTGTTAAAAAGTTTATCAAAAGAGGTTATGACCCTATCATTTTGCAACGTACTGCATGCTTGGTGGTGGACCCTTTTACAGTTCGCCACTATGCTTTCCTCTTTAATTGTACGATGACCGGACAGGCTGTGGACCCTATGATGACGCCTACCTAAAGCCCATTGGGACGGTGGCGTTTGATGTTTGTCCATTATCTTTCTTGTCGTGCCTTTAATGGTTTATTCTCTTACTGCTCTGGCTTCTGCAAAGTCATTGAGTACCTTCATTGTGGCTTTCTAGGCTATTGTTTTTTTGTATTATATTTACACGAGCATATTTGTGTTTTACTTATATTGCCTATTGATGCTGCCTTGTTGGTTAGATATTAGATCATGGCGGGGATTTCTTTATTTACACTGTCCTGTTTTAATGGGATGACAGTAGGGTAAGTGTGAGGTTTGGTGCACCCTAGAACCGGTTAAAACCCCCATTGGCCGCCTTTGCCACTGACCGTTCCAAGGCGGTAGCCCTATTGTCAACCCTTTTGGTATTATTGCTTTTGCCTTCTTGTTTGTCTGTTTGCGTGTTTGTTTCTGTGTTTTGTGGTTTACTGTCCTCCTTGAATGCTACTTTCCCTGTCCGATCTTTTTATATTTTTATTCATAGTTTTCTTGCCCCACTTTTCTTCTTCTATCATTTTTTTCCAAAAACTTGTAAACAGCATTTTGTCCTCTATACGTTACAACTGGTTTTGAATATTGATCATCATAGCAACAAACAACCTTATACCCATAACTGCAATCAGTATGCTTTTGATATGCTTCTGTTTATGATTTTTTAGGAATGTTTGATGCTGAAGAAATACTTTCGGTTACTGCTTCAAAATCAGTATACATAACAAACGGAACCATTAGCTGCCTGTCATAGTTTTTAAAATAAACCTTTTCATCTTTGTTTGGCATCTCTACTGCTTGTTTTCCGTTAAGTGAAAGACAAACAGGCTTATGTTTTTTTAGCGTCCGTTCTAATTTAAAGCACTGCAAGCATCTTCTGCAAAACAATTTTTTTTCTTTATGTGCTGTTTGATTATACATTAACCTGTTAAAATCTTTTATCCACACATACTGATTTTTTTCTTTTTCGGCGATCAAAAACATATCACATGTTTTCTCTGCTTTATATTTTGATATATGCAAAGTGTATACTTGATTATTTTCATATCCAAATATGTTAAAACAAATGTTGTTTTGTTTTTCTATTTTTGGGATTTGTTGAATTGTAACAGGAAATGTAATTCTTTTGTAATTTAGATCTCCAATATGCTTTTTGTATTTTGTTATTCTTTGAGGATTTGTTTCAACAGGAAATTCATAAGCCAAATGGCATCATCTAAAGCATTCATTATCTTTATTTTTTTATATTTATCAATCCTTTTTTAGCATAAACAAGTTCTTTTGGCAAATTTAAATAAAAGCTACCTCGCAAAGGTTGTACTTTACTCGATTTATGTAGTGCGCATCTAGTATAACAATTTGCCAACCACTTCCCCTCTGAATCCAATTTCCAACTCTAGTTATAATTTCTTCACATGCTTTGTCCAGCGCCTCGATACTATTATTTTCGGTTAATATTGTTGCCGCTTTAGAATTAAAGTAAGCTGTTTTGTATGTGATCTCAGGACCTGTTTCTTTGTCTCCCATCGATGTTTTTTTAAAAGTATGTTTTACATCAACACTTAATTTAAAGCCACCCGCCTGTGCTAGTTCTTTTTTAAGAAATTTTAAAACTGCCGGCTGTGTTTTTTGTTGCTGGGCAAGTGGATCATTACTCACAACATCTACTTTATACACCTTGCTATATTGTTTTGGGGATTTTTCAATTTCTTGGATATTCATTATATAATATAACATGAGATTATTTTTTTAAGCCTATATTTAATTTATTTAAATATTTTTCAACAGGAATGGTGCTAAAATCTCTAATTTCATCGCCATCTATTTTTCAACCAAAATGGCATCATCTGTTGATACTGCAAGGGTATTTATTTTTTCAGCCAAATTGATATCATCATCGGTATCAGCGGCATCATCTTCTGATATTTCAAGAATATCTATTTTTTCATCTAAAAGAACATCTATTTCTCCATCCAGAAGAATGTCCAATAATTTCCAAAAGCATTCTTTTTCAAGAGTCCTGTCATCTACCATCTGGTTGATTTTTACATGATATTTACAGCATCTCTCGATATCATCGGTTTCAAGATCACCTTCAGCTATTAGCAATCTTATTTTTTTCACGTGCTCACAATAGTTTATAAAGTCGTTTTTATCAAGAAGCTTTTCATTAATCATCTCTTTCATGCTTTTAATAAACATTTCAAAGTCTTCATAGCATCCGATATCAGTATTAATTATATGAGTTTTTTTCAGTTTGCTGATTAATTCATCCTTAAAATACTCAACATTCTTGGCTACCGCATCTGCTCGTGTTTCACTAAAAATCCTAATTTGTTTTATCGCCAGGTCTGTAAGAAGCTTTATAGCAGTATTAGCTTCATGCTCGGCCTTTATCGCCCAATCCTTTTTAAAAGCTGCAATATCTTCTTCCAATCATTTCATATGACTTTCTTCAAACTCTTTGATCTCCTTGTTTGCTTTAGTTAAAAGAGTCTGTTCATAGACAGCTACTTTTTTATAAAAAATGTTTTCCTCGTCAAAGTTTTTCCTTTCTTCTTCTTCATAACTTCCCATATACTATAGATTATATTATATTATTTAATTTCAAGCTTTTAATAAACGTTTTCAAGTTTTCATAGCATTCGGTATCAATATCACTCATATGATCTTTTTTTCCATAATTCTTTCTTAAAATTCTCAACCTTTTTGTCTACTGCGTCTGCTTGTTTTTTTGAAAAATATTTGATTTCTTCTGTCGCCTGGTCTATAAACATCTTAACAATCCAATTACTTTCAATATATTCTTCCAAGCGTTCCATCCATTTTATTTTTATATTCTTCAATCTCCTCTTTCGCTTTAATCATAAGAGCCTTCTTAAAGTCAGCTACTGTTTCTGCATAACTTTCCATATACTATAGATTACATTTTTTTATTTAACCGGCATAAACAACAATATCAATTCCTTTGTCTAGCAAAATGCCGTAGTAAAGAATAAAAGAATCCTCAGTTACAAAAAAACGAGTTGCTGAAGAAATTTGTTGTTTACAAAAAGCATGCAACCTGTTTATATCTGTTTTTTTATTTTCCTTCTAATTTTAGTTGTTGTGCCATGGTTATAATTCTTTCAGTCAGATCTTGAAAGTTTGTAAAAACTATTAATACTTTATCAAGTTTATTCATATCTTCAAAATCAACCTTTTGAGCATATGTCATTTGATCTTCCTTAAAGCTGTACAGTCCCTATTTTAACTGGTAATAACTCATGAATATGAATGAGTCACGTGTGAAGTAGTTTCAAATCGACGAACACCCCAAAAGTCGGTATATAAGGAGAAATCGATACGTAAAATTTCACATTTTTATTTAGCCTCCGTACAGGTAACATCGATAAATATACGGCTCCAGAATATATGTGATAAAAAAAATAGTTGCCCGGAATGGATTTGAACCACAGCCTTGCACTTGTAAGATTTGAAAGATGTACGCTGAACCTCTAGACCACTGCTATTTATTGGTATTTTGTAGCATTTTTAACACTAAATAGGCATTACGTAATAACAAGAGCGCGCACACAAACTCATCAAGCGCTAAATAACAAGTCGAGATATGGTTGATTTGAGGCGAAGTATTAGTTTCATATTGATAAGATACAGTATTACACCAGGCAATGTTAATTTACACGTGCGACAATATGGACTGCATATTTATTGATCCATCTTTAGTTGCGTTCAAATATGTTAAGTTATTTTGCCTCATAATATATGGTAGTTAGTATACTATTTTCTCAAGTAGCGGTTTAGTTCAATGGATAGAGCTCAGGACTTGAAATCAGAAGGTCGTGTGTTCGAGCCCCGAAAGAAGTTAACTTTTTTTTTTCTGTAAAAATTAATGTTACCTGTGTACAGGTACGATGTGCAGTGGTCGATGTATATACAGTTAATGAATTCTTGCGCTATATTTGCTCGCTTAAATACCCGATTTCGACATGAGCTGGTGAACATGAAGTTACAAATAAAGACACGCCTACAAAGAAGAAATCGATTGATATAGGGACTCTGTAGCTTTAAAGTTTTTGATTTCCTGTTCTACTTGTTACATTATAATATTACATAAGATAATATTTGTTTAAGCTTATATTTAAAATTGTAATGCTATATTACAATAAAATGAATTGCAAATATTGTGAAAGACTTTTGGATATTATTGATTTCCCTGGAATATGTTTCGATATTATTGATTCCCCTGAAGTATGTTTAGATTGCATCTTATTTTACATGACTGATCAAAAGAAGCTTTGTGAATATTTTGTCAAAACCAAGCTGTGTTACAAATGTGCTAGTGCATGTATTAATTGTAATGGTACTTATGAGGATTTTGATAACGAGCGTATTTGCCTTAATTTTGGCACTCATAACGGTTACAATCTTATTGCAGGTTACAACTACAACCGAAAGAAAACTATTTACCATAGAAAGTACCATTTGAATAAATACTTGGTAGCATATAATTTATCTCCTGCGGATAGACAAAGATTTGAAGATTTGTTTTACAAACTTACAAAGGTTTTGGATAAAATAGAGGGTCGAAAAAGATCAATCAAATTTGAATACATTTTTCAGAAAATATTTAAAATATTAAAAATAAAAAAATAAACAAAACCGATTAAAACAAAATCTACTAGAGAAAAGTACGATAGGATATGGAAACAAGTTGAACGATCTCTTGCAGCGACCGTATAACTAGTAAAGACGCTCCTACGGAGCATCTCTTCATGTTGAAAAAAGAATTACGACTCGATACCATGACCGTTTAACTTAATTTTTTTCATATACATTTCCAGAGGTTCTGTGAAATTATTATTCTTTTGAATTTCTAATATTTTATTAAAGGCAATTCTGATTACCTCTTCGTCATTTGCTAGTCCTATGGTTGTTTGGACATATGATAGAAGTCGTTTAAAACTCCTATGATGTGTTTTCAACAAAGTCTTTTTTTCTGCTATTCTTGTTTTACTCACTAAAACAGCAACTACTGGAGGAACTGCACCAACTGCTGCTACAAAAACAGGAATTGCCGGAACCAATGCCAATACGGCAGTACATCCAATTATCCCAATGGC
The DNA here is from genome assembly GCA_037043455.1 of Cyrtodaria siliqua. Classification (NCBI taxonomy): domain Eukaryota; kingdom Metazoa; phylum Mollusca; class Bivalvia; order Adapedonta; family Hiatellidae; genus Cyrtodaria; species Cyrtodaria siliqua. The sequence goes on from JAWPHD010016734.1 coordinate 10,717, forward strand.
AATCTGTAATGTTGTGTTTATAATACCGCAAAATGTATAACTGCGCCTGTATGTAGCTACAAGTCGCGTTAAGTAATCAATTAATTCTTCTTTGGTTTTCATGTATAATTATAATTAGACAATAATTTAATCAAAAATATTTAGAAAATAGCTGCTCATGTTCTTTGGGTGACATTTCGCCTATTTTTAATAATTCATCGATTATGCTAATACCTTTATTTATTAGCTGTGTACTATTATTTCCTGATTTGATACTTCCACATACGAACTCCAGATCCTTAACCAAATCATCAGGACTATTGAATTTATTCAAAATCAACACAACCTCCTAAAATCCTTTTTGAACTTGGTTGACGAGGCTCTCCAGCAAATAACTGGGGTAATCCCTGGTACGTTTTTTGTTCTTGTACTTCCTCGCCTATTGCTGCTGGAAGAGCGGCTAATTGCTGACTTATTTCCGGAAGAGAAGCTAACTGCTTAGTTAACTGTTCTGACTGTCTTTTTATTTTGCTAGTTACAGGTTTAAATACTTCTGTGTATAAATCACGGCTAGCTTCTTTTTCTATTTTTTTCCAGATAACTCTATTCTCGTATTCTTTAACAAGCTCACTCGCTTTTCGCTTTTTATCTGCCAATTCTTTCCATTTTAACAAAGACATGTATAATATAAGGTTAGATTAAAATAAGATAAATTAAAATAAGTTAAGATAAGTTAAATTAAGTTAAATCATATTGTGTTTAAAATATGATTACTTTTTAATTTTTCTGGTTGCTTTTTTGGCTGGAGGTTTAGCCGGTGTCTTTTTGGCTGGAGATTTAGCCGGGGTTTTCGCTTTTTTAGCTGGTGTTTTTTTTTTGTTCTTTTCTTTGATTGCCTTAATATTTTCGCGTGCTGTTGCACTTTCTTCTTTTATTTTTTTTACAATCTGTTATTCAGTCGCGTTATTGATTTTTCAGACGTTGCCGTTTTTAACTGATTATTGATTCCCCTTTGTTTCGGCTTCCAGTGCTATGAGATAAACAATATTGGGATGTATTTCGGTTTTTGATAATTTCCCGGGTTTTAAATGCTTTTACTTTTCTAAAATCTGGTTCTTTTTGTTTTGCTGGTTCGGGAAGTTTTTCTTATAATAAAGTTGGATAATATTAATATTATCCAAGTATTATTATAATGGAAATTCCAAACTATGACATGAAGACAGACGATGGTGATTTTAAACAAATATGGAACTTTATGCCAGACTGTTGTTTTAGAATGTTAATTTGTGGTAATTCAGGTTCTGGCAAAACAACCACATTAGTTCACAGGCTATTAAAACCTTTAGTTTACTATGACAAGATTGACTTGTTTGCTAAAAACTTGGAACAGTCGAAGTATCAGGTCTTGTCACAAAAACTTGAAAAAATAGCAAAAAAGAATAAAATCCCAGTCGAAGACATATTAGAATGTTTGAATGATGAAGTTATCCCTGTGAATACTTCAGATTCAGATAATAAGAAGAAGTCATTTTTGATGATTATGTTTGTGAGCGCAATCAAAACGATATTATTAATTATTTCATCCAGGGAAGACACAAACAAATGTTGTGTAATTTATTTATCTCAATCTTATTACAAAACTCCCAAAGACATTCGGTTGAATTGCTCTCATTACATCTTCTTTGCAACTGCAGTTAATCGTGAGCTGGGTATGCTTTCTAACGAACAAGGTTTTAGCAAAGATCAGTATAAAAAAGCAACTGACACGCAGTACGATACGGTAAAACTATTTACCGCCAGGTTGTTGGTATTACTATGAGTACTAACTGTGCGCCACTTGTTGCAGATTTGTTTTTGTACTGCTATGAAAGAGATTTTATGTTGAGTTTGTCACCTGCTAGCCAGGGTGAAAATATTGATGCCTTTCATAATACTTCTCGGTATCTTGATGACATACTCAATATTGATAATCCGTTCTTTGCTCATATGGTTACTAATATTTATCCACCAGAGCTCACGTTGAATAAAGCCAACAGTTCGGATACAGTAGCAGCATTTCTCGATCTTCATCTCTCGATTTCAAATGATTGTATTCATACTAAAATCTATGATAAGAGAGATGATTTCAATTTTAACATCGTTAACTATCCACACCTGGATGGAGATGTACCTCGTGTTACCTCATACGGGGTGTATATCTCCCAGCTCATTCAATTTGCTAAAGCGTGTAATGATGTTATAGATTTCAATGATCTAGATCAAGTTATTACAAGTAAACTTCTTCAGCAGGGTTTTCGTTATCACAAACTACGTAGATCTTTCTCTAAATTCTACCGCCGCAACGAGGGCTGCTGGAAAAGTACAACACCAACCTTAAGACACTTCTGCGACTAGGCATATCACAACCCTCATTTTATGGAGATGTGGTCTATAAACTTCGAAAGTTAAAGGGGTTTGACGGGTTTCCTGACCGCTTTACAAATTTAATCATGAAGTTCTTCAGAAAAGGATATAACCCGTTGGTTTTACAGCGCACTGCATGTTTAGTGATTGACCCCTTTACAGTCAGTCATTACGCTTCACTTTTCACTTGTGCGATGACTGGACTACCTCTTGGGACTCTATGATTGTACCTACTGAAACCCCAACTAAGGGAGGTGAGTGCATGAGCTTTCGTCCCTCGGGTTTTCTGGTCGTACCCTAGATTGGTTTTCTCTTTAGCTGCAACTACTATGGTTGTTCAGTACGATTCTGGATACATCCTGAGATGTTTTATTATTTTGTATGTGTTTCTTTAGTTAGTTTCTCAGGATGTGGACTTTATTGTTAGAGAATTCCTTTTGATGGGATGTATTTTTGTTTACACTGTCTTGTCTATTTGGGCGCTGAAGACAGGATAATAGCGACGATTGTGCGCATATAAAATCGATTCAAGCTAACCAGTGGGCCTTATTGCCTACTGACCGTTCCAAGTCGGTAACCCTGTCTTCACCACCCTTTCTGTTGTTTTTTGACTCTTTCATTGTATTTTCAAGTCCTTGTTTGCAGTACAGTGCGGACCTACGATGCCTTTGCGCTCGGACGCTGTGGTTTCTATAGGACCCTATATCTAATTTTCTGTATCATGATCGTCCTAGAAAGTTGTTCAAAAGAAACTTGACTGGTGAAACTTAATCTAATCATATTATATATAATGGGACTTTTTAATGATCTTGGCGAGGAAGTTACTACTGGCAGTGTTAATATTACACATTTTGGTATTGTGCTGTCTGAGTATGTAAAACAAAAACATTTGGTTAATTATCTTCACAGGGGTAAAATCCAGGAATATGTTTTAAGAAGTGATCTTAAAATGGATACAAATAGAATTACCAATGTTGGCAATCCAGAAAATGCAGATGATGTAGCAACAAGGCAATTCACTGTAAGAAGAATAACAAAGATCATACGTGATTATAATATTGATAAAATTACAGACATGATGAACAATTTAACAACATGTGTTGATGATAAATTAAGTCTGATACAAATGCAATTACAGACAAACCGTGAGAAAATGATTGAAATTCAAAATGGTTTAAAAGATGAAATAAAACTTTTGAGTGATGCTGTAAAAGAGCTAGAAAAGAAAGAAGATGGATTGGAAGATAGTGAAAACTACAAGAAATTAAGTGAACAAATAAGATCAGGTGTTCAAAATATTAATACACGGATTGGAAAAATCAGCAAACAAATGGTTGATAACAATGAACTAGAATCTGCTATTGCTGGTGCTTCAAAACAAATGAGAACTGCTTTTACTACCGAAATAACTCAAATTAAAATATTAAATGAACAGACAAACACCAACGAGCAAAGAGTTTTAAGACATCAAACAGAAAATGGTTGGCAGCAAGACGCTGGAGACTGCTCTGAGCAAACTGGTTGACACTGATAAACTAGAAACTGCTATTGATGATGTTTCGAAGCAATTAAAAGCTGCCCAGGATGAAAGGAGCAAAGCTTTTGATGGCGAAATAGCTTCACTGAAACAGTTTAATCAAATGTCTGATAGTCGGCACACAGCAGTTTTTGGTATAATTGACGAGTTGAAAGTAAAAGTAGACTATTTAAGTCGGATTCTACTTTTTGAACATACGATAGATGGAATAAGCATTATGAGTGATGGCGTTGGTTATGTATCGTACCCGACACGAAAACCACTTGAAAGAACCATTCGTCAATATTTTTTCGAGGCGTTTACTTTTGTAGCCAATCCATTTATAAATACTGAAGAATATTTTACTATAAGTGATAGAGTTAAATTTGCTGATGGCCCTGGTATATTTAGAATTTATAAATCCGGGCGTTATTGAATGGAAATAAATTTAATTTATACAGAAGGAAATGTAGAAACTTTTATTTTAAATATTTGCGCTCGTGTTAAGCAGTTATATCCAAAAATAGAAAATGGTGAACAAATACTAAAAGAAACAGTTGAATCATATATTAAAGAAAAAGGGACCATTTCTTTCAATACGATCATAACACATGACACTACACAAGTTCTAAATTTTGAAAAAGTTTTAAACTGTTTTATTCAGGTGATTAATGAAACTTAAGTATCTAAAGCTACTTAGGCATTTCATTTAATCTATCCTATAATAAATGGAACACAAAATGGTATTATCATCAGAAAAAGCGTCAATAATTAATAGCTCAAATGCACCGAGCAATTTAACAACTGTATTTGATAGACCATTAGTATTAAGCAAAAACAAACAGTATGGGATTGGACTCGATAAGATTAATTCCATGACTTACACATGGTATAATATTAGTGAAGATTTTAACAACAAAGTGATAAGGTATCACAATGGAACAGATTGAAAACTATTAGTTTTGCAAGTGGACATTACAGTTACGCTGATATTGATAATTACATAAAAGAAACATTGACTGTAAACGGTGATTTACCCGCTGACCCACCTGTCCCAATAAAAATTGAGTTTGATTTATCAAGTTTCAAATGTTTGGTTACCATCCATAATGATTTCATGCTTGATTTAAGAGAAACAAACTTACACACCTTAATCGGGTTTGACAAAGATGCAGTTATTAGAGAAACTAAATTTGGAACTGTAACACCAAACATAACACATTATATTGATACATTGTATATTCACTGTGACTTGATAAGTAATTCTATTGTTGATGAATCATACGGGGATGTTATTTATGAAATAAGTACAGCTGATCTTACGAGATCGTATCCTTTTAAAGATGAACCGATAAGAGTCGGGTTCTGTGAAGTAAACAAAACGATCATTAACTGTATTAATATTTACATTACAGATTTCTCTGGTAAAATTATTAATCTTAATGGAGTTTACACATCATTTCGATTTGTTTTGAAGGAATTAATGTAATATAAGTTAAATATGACACGATTAAAAAACGTTTACGACACCAGTACGGGAACTTATACTGAAGTTGTTCGATTAACTGGAGCTGGCATATTTGACATTTTTTCAAAGGTTGGCTCAAAGATATTTAGTGAGTCTGTGAAAACAGCAGGTAAAGAGGCATTATAAACTGCTGGTAGACAAATCATAGAGAGCGGTTCTAAAAAACTTGGGGATGAAGTAGGAAAAATGGCTGCTGATATATTAGTTTCAGTTATTAAACCTAAAAAGAAGTTATAGCTGAAACTGAAGAAGATGTAAATACAAAAAATAATAGATTACTTTCCGGGAGGGGAACCAAAAGTACAAATGTGCATGCAAGAATTAAACGATTAATTAATAAAAAATAATCTAATTACTAGTATACATAGATATTTCGAAGTGATAAATGTAATACTAGATATGAACATGTACCTATTCAGTTAGATACTCCTATAACACAACCAGGAAATGCTACCAGGCAAATGAAAAGTGGTTATCAGTTTACACTAAATGATAGAAGTTCTTACTTTGATTGGTATAATGCATATTTTGAAATCAGTTTTCAACTGTACAAGTAAACAAACTTGCTGATGAAGCCGCTTTCGCAGACGCTGACAAAATTGCTTTAATTAACGATGCAGCTTCACTGATTGATTAAATGCAAGTAAAGCAAAATGAAAAAATAATTTACGATGGAAATAATCTTCACATAGTTGTTAATGTCAAAAGCTTGCTTGAAATTCCTGACGATTATGCAAAGACAACCGGAACAAACGAATACTTTTATTTAGACAATACGACTGCTGCAGAATCTCAAGATGATCAAGCTGGTTATAACCTAGGATTTACTGCTCGTCATACTTTAATCATAACTAATCAAAAAGTTGACTCTATAATTCCATTAAATAAATATTCCTTCTTTGAAGGTTTAGAAACAAACATGCTTCCTCCTAGTCAGATTCAGATCAGCTTGCAACTGACAGATGATAATGTGTTAATTTTCAAATCAAGTGGGGATGATGGTCGAGTAGTTATTAATAAATTAGTTTTGTGGATACCTAGAATGATATTTAACTCAGATGGTTTAAATTACGTATTGACAAATCACATGACAACAACAAGATGGACTTACCTTCGTGAAATGATACAAGAAAGCGGAAGTACTCAACTAACAGAATCTGTATTTAGAATAACGGCTGGTTTTAAAATCCCAAACACGTTTTTGTGTATTTACAACGAGCAAACAAGAGTTCTTCTCAAACGCAAAACCCTCACCTTTTAGATACGTTTAAACTAAATGATGCTGATGCTAATTGCTATTTACAATCAGCTAGATTGGAAGTTGGAAATGGAGTTTATTATCCAGAAACCGAATATAGTTATGCTAATATAATAAGAATATTCAGAGATGTTATTAATTATTCTTACAAACAAAATGATAAAAATATTGGAACTTAACTCAAAGTGGGTAATTTTAAAAATCTCTTCAGAATAATATATTTCGATTTAAGTTACACAAGTAATGAAGTCAGTGTTGATCCAAAACGACTAAGTCTGAGATATAAACTAAACAAAGTTCCTACCGCTAGATGTAAAGTTTATGCTTTGGTCTTATACGAGGAAAAAACAAAAGTGAATTAACGCTCAGGCTAAAGAATAATCAACTTACTGGGGATTTTCCTTTGTTGTTAACAACAACACAAATTAAAAACATTGGCAAGGCTATAAACAGTGGACGTGGATTAGACATAAATATATCAAAATCGCAAATGAGGTCTCAGTCTAAAAATGGAGGCTTTTTGGAACATTAGCTGGTTTGTTAACTAAAACAAGATATTAGGACCTCTGGCAACAGGAGCACTTAGTGGTCTGGCAAGTACTGGAATTGGCAAACTATTTGGAAATGGGATGGTAACTATTCCTAGTGACAAAACACAAGCACTACTACTTGAATCAAATAATGCATTAACACTATCACAAATAAACAAGATAATAAAATCCAAAGGTTGTTGCCCTATTAAACTGGCAAGGCAACAACAACAAGACGGAGGATTTCTCGGACTTCTTGCATCACTAGGAATTCCATTGATTGGATCTCTTATTAGTGGATTAACTGGAAAATGTTTACAAGTAGGTAGAAAAGGAAAAGGACTAAGAGTTGATCGTGGAATGGTTTACAAGTAGACTCACAAATAAGGCCATACAGAAGTATCCCATTTGTAAAAAAAAAATTAAATTTTAAAAATGAACCTATCTCTAACTTAGATATAATGAAATGGGTTAAGCAGCTAGGTATACAGAAATTCAGTGGGGTGTACAGCAAAAACAAATTACTAATAAAACAAAATAAACAAAAATCTGGTATTATTAATCTTGATGATCATACTGGACCTGGTACACACTGGACTTGTTACTATGATAAGTATTACTTCGATCCGTTTGGTCTGAGTCCACCAAAAGATGTTTTAGCGTACATATCTAATATAAAATACAACACTATTCAGTATCAAGATAAAACAAGTGTTCTATGTGGATATTTCTGTCTATTCTTCATTAAAAAGTTACAAGAAGGAAATAGTACGTATGATATTCTTTACAAATTATTAAAACCTTACAAACCAGTAGAAAATGAAAACATCATAAAATCATATTTTGTAAACGAAGTTTAGTCTAATCTTATTTATATATGAGTTATTGTACAAAAAAAAATAGTTACTGAAAATATTAATCCTCAGTATGTTTTAGCAAAAAATGGCAGAAGAATGTTAAAAGTAACATGTGCGTCTTGTGGTATTACTAAAACACAGTTTGTTAAAAGGACACAAGGCGGGAGTATTGCTATTCATAAAGCTTTACTCCCTTTGCTACCCAAAAAGGGGCTAACACTTCCTGGTTATAAATATTGCGGTCCTGGTAATCCGCTTGATAGTGGAGAACCTTCAAATGAATTAGATGCTATTTGCAAAGATCATGATTACTGTTATGAAGAAAGTCCTAGTAATAAATCAATGTGCGATAAAACATGCTGACCGGTTTGAAAACGAGCAAATCCAAATCACTTGGAGAAAAAATCGCCAAGAATTTGATAGCCAAGCCTGTAATTAGTGCAAAATATAAACTTGGTCATGGAGCATCAAAAAACGAGAAAAGGCGTTGAAATGGACTGACAAGTTAACAGATGAACTTCATAAACCTATACGAAGAAAGTTCACTCAACGCCGTGTGATTGTTAATGAAATTGATAAAATATGGTCTGCTGACTTGGTTGATATGAAATCGTTTTCAAAGTATAATAAAGGTACTAAATATTTGCTAACTGTTATTGATGTATTTGTCTGCCTCCACCAGTAGAAGCTGGAAAGTCGCCATATGACCTTAGCTGTTGGTGCGACTATAAAATCCAATTCAATTCAATTCAATTGATGTGTTTAGTAAATTTGCTTGGGTTGTACCAGTTCCAGATAAAACTGGTTTAGAAATTACCAAAGCGTTTCAACAGATAACAAGCACAGGAAGACAGTGTAAATTGTTGTGGGTTGATCAAGGTGTTGAATTTTATAACAAGGTGTTTAAGCAATTCCTTGATGATAATAATATCAAAATGTATCACACTTTTAATTTCGGAAAGGCTGTAGTAATTGAACGATTTAATAGAACATTAAAAGAGAGGATGTAGAAATATTTCACAGCAAACAATACAAATACATATTTAGACGTGCTACAAGCGATGGTTGATAAATGCAATAATACAAAACATCGGAGTATTAAAATGACACCGACTGAAGCAAGTGATGAAAAGAATAAAGGAATGGTGTATTTGAACTTGTATGGAAAAATGAGAAGTAATCAAATTAAGCCAAAGTTTAAAATAGGGGATAATGTTAGAATCAGCAAATATAAAAGAACGTTTGAGAAAGGTTATACTCCAAATTGGACTGAAGAAATATTTGTTGTTGATGAAATTCAATATACAAATCCTGTGACATACAAAATAAAAGATTTAAACAACCATTAAATGAAAGGGTTACAATGAGGATTTCAATAGTTGGGTTCCATTTAAAGATATTGAAAATATTAAATAAGGGTTTAAACATAATTATATATAGTATTATTATATATAATGGAACAAGAAAGATTAGAAAAGGTTTTCAAAAAACTTAACAATTTAAAAGATAAATATATAAAAAAAATAATGACAAGCAAGCAAGCAACTCCAAGTAGAATATGAAGTAGTTCGTGGTGATTTTATGGACACCAAAAACAGCAAAGTTAACAAGCAAAGACGATTGCTGGTTCAAATGGATAATTATGAACGTGAGCTGAATATAGCAAAGTGCTTGAAAATAAAATAAAATACTCCATGGTAAAAAACGATATGTACAGCGATGATGAAGACTACTGTCCGGTTCCGTCTGACTTTGCTTAACGAATTGCAATTGTTTTAGTTGAATCGTATGATCAAAAATATTATGTTATTGAAATGATAAAATGGATTGATAAGTAGTATAGAAAGGGGGATTTCAGCGATAGTTTCCTAGAGTGGGTTTGCTCAAGTAATTATTAATGTGTTTCAGGGCTTTTGGCCTAAGTGTGCTATCATGAGATTTTTTGTAAATGATGGTGTACTTGAGTTAACAGCCATGACCGATACATTTTACAGTTGCTTGGGTTTGAAGCCCACTCTGGGAAACTGTGCTGAAACCCCCCTTTCTATACTCTTTAAGAATCTTGACATTCAGAAAATAGTGCAATGTTGCCATGTAAACAATACGGCCCACGTGTTGATGTATAATTTGCGTTGCGTGTTTGTTTTTCAAAATGCAGATGAAGGTTCATGTACAAACAACTATTGATGGAGCAATCGGCTGAAAGGTGTTGCAACATTTGGATGATAATTTTGATTTTAAATGCAAATTTGTTTTGGCGGGATGACGTAACCAATATGGAAATTCGAGTAATGCTGCGAAGCAGTGTACGAGATGTTGCGAATGATCATAACATGTGTTATGTACTATTTAAAGGGACATACGGCAATCTCGAAGTTTTTATCGGGCATTAAAATTAGCTTCTCAATTTATAAATCCATTATAATTTTGCCTTTTAACGTGCTTGTTTGTATTTAAATACAATTTTGAGTTTTCAACTTTTTTTCGTTATTCTACCATACTTTTGAATATATTATTGGTGAAATATAATCAGCAATCCTATCCAACAAGCAGCCGGCACAGAGCTAGGATAGTAAAAGATGGACTAAGAGTGATTAAAATATTAATTACTTGATTTCTGGACCCAATAAAATATATATACATATTTATGGTAAAAAAACACCAACAGTTCTATACTACTTTTTCTATTTCTCGGTAAGTTAGATAGCCTGGGAAGCATAACCTGCTCATGTCACAAGCAGAATTATATAACATAAGCATGGTATATATGTATAAATATGCATATTGAAGTCAACATAAGCATGGTATATATGTATAAATATATATATTGCGGTCAACATAAGCATGGTGTATATGTATAAATATATATATATTACCCTATCGGTACGTCTGCCCATGGACTCTCCGCGGATTTCGCCAGCATGATGCTAAATATAGAATAATAGTCAATGTCAAGTAGTTTCCTGCCAAAGCTCGTACACAGATGCTGGGCCTCATCCCATGTGTTGGGGTCCGTGTACAGCGTGATGACAGTCATATTTTTGACTGGTGGAGGTGGTACCAGAAGAACTGGAGAAAAAAAGAGTTTTAACAGTAAAAAGGTGTTGAAACTTCGGGTACTTTTGATACTTTACACACAGAGGGAGTGGGATTATTGCTGTTATCATGGTATCGATAATATTTTCCAAAATTATTGAAAACAATTACTGAGAAATAACAAGAAAACAACGCCGATGTTTACCTTGTTTTCTGGAACGTTCAGATTTTCTTTATTTTTCAAGACAAACAGTAGGAACAATTAATTTTGAATATGAATTAAATAAACAAAAGCTGCTTCTTTCATATTGAACAACTGAATTATTTAGTAACCTCGGAAAAGGTTCGCAAAATTGTTTGCTATCGGCCCGGCCGATCGCACCGGCCCGGACAATAGCCGGTTGATCGGTGTGTACCGAAATAACTGGAAATAAAGGGGAATATGATATTGCAGGCGGGGATTGTGCTATATTAGGTTTTACCACAACGACTGAAAACAAATAGGTCATATTCAACAGCTGTTGGGTCAGCTTTCAACGTTGACATTTGGTTTTGACCATGATTTTAACGGTGTCAAAATGTCTTCTTACAGTGGCAATTATGCATATATAGAAAGTACGGAAATGCTCTCTGCCTGTTCCTTAACCGGGACCAATACAATCAGTAAATGGTTCCAGTTTCCTTTTGGAATGTTTTTTTTGTTGCCTACATTTTCATTTATTAACGTTCCTTATCTTAAAAAATGTCAATAAGTCTAGAAAATGGCTCCTAAATCGTTTAGCAATTAAAGGGAATGTAGCGACACAGCCAAACTAGCTCTTTTATTGAGAGTTCTAAAAAAACTTGGAAAAAGGTGAAAGAATGATCAAAATCGGATTATAAACAAAAAAGATATGACCATTTAAATGTTGTTCTAAAATGAATATGGGAGACGCCATTTTTAGAACTATGACGTCATAGTTCCATATTACCATATATGGAATATTGATAAATATCATTTAAAACAAAGAAAATCACTACAAATAAATGCATATTTTTACTGGTCATATAAAGCTTTATTGCCATTAAGTATTACATATTTTTCATACCGTTGCTGTAATTTTTCCCTATAAATCAGTAAATTTTCATATTTATCAATATTCCATATATGGTCATTTAGAACCGTGATGTCATAACTCTCAAAATGGCCTCTTCCATATCCGTTTCAACAGAAACTTCAAATGATCATTTCTTCTTTGTTTATCATCCGATTTTGATAATTCTTTCACCCTTATTCAAGTTTTTCAGAACTCTCAATCACAAAGATGGTTTGGCTGTGTCGCTACATTCCCTTTAAGGAAAATGATTCAATATTCAACACTGAATAGAGAAACTAAAGGATGCAACGAAATATTGGTCTGAATCCTTGTCATTATGGTGTCATGTCTGTAAAGCGTATAAGACTCTTGTATTCCTTGCTTATAGTCAACGTCCGTCTTTTGGTCAGGATTAGTTAAATAGTATTCGTTAAATACAAAACATACATATTTCGAAGTTCCATCGAGTTGATAAACTAGTCTTGAATACATATTCTTATGACTATTTTTGAAGCCTAGTAACAGTTAATAATTCCTTGAATATGACTGTGTATGCATTTCAGTGAATGCATTATCAGTATTTGGCTTCCATACCTGATGTGTTTTGTTGGCGTGTATTTGCAATACATATTCGTGCTTCAATATTTAACATAAAATTGAGTTTGGATGTGGGTTCTTCGACACATATATGTGTAAACAGCTAAAGAGTACATAGAGCGGCCAAAAAACAAACTAATAAAGACGAAAAAATATATTTGTGTTCAGGTTTGTTTTATCCTATATGTTTAAAGTGCGTTGCTAAAGCATACTAAACAGTGTCAACACGTGTGCAGAAATAGAAACTGATATCAGTAACTAGTATTCGTCATTGCCCTTTTGGCATAATTGATGCACATTCAAATTTAAATTAACTCTTATTTTATATCTGAAAAACAACAACAAAAACGCAACAAAAACGGACACTTTGTTTTAGGAGTCTGCCGGTTAAGTGTTTTCACGATAAATTAATAATTTCATAGTTACTAAACAATATTTCATTATACCCGCCCTTCCAACCCTATATAACTGTTTTACCAGGATTGGTGTCTTTTGCTGCTGGTGTTGTTCTTTTCTATTTTCAGCGCCAAGAGGAAGTGAATCGAATTGGGGTTTTAAGGCGCACCAACACATGAAAAGGTTATATGGCACCTAACAGGCATGAACATGCCAGGCTCATCTTCCATTTACATCGAGATAAAATATGGAAAATGGGCCTAGAACCTTCTCACCCTGAACTGCAGAGTTGCTGCAAATTCTATCGTAGAAACTCCATTTACCTTGGAGCCACATTATTGTTTTTTCTGCCACTGCTCTTTTGATGCGAGCGAGATAGCACCTGAAACAATGCAGGGATCATGATGATGCGAGCGCGATAGCACGCCTACCCCTCCACAGGGATCTGCAGTGGCCATATTCTTTGCCCCGTGACCAAACGGGGGCCCCGGGAACCACACGGGGAACGCACCAAGAGGAATATAACAATCGAAAAAACAAAAACTGAGTACATATGAAACACTGCAACCACGTCATGGCTGATGTAAAGCAAGAATCAAACAATACACGATAAAAGGTGGAAATATTAGGTTATGCTGAAAGACAGCATTCCAATATCCAACTCATTCATCTTCTCGGTGTTTAATTAGAAGTGTATATATTAGGGATATGTCTTTCCAATTTTAAAGTGTATTAATATACAGTAATATAGCATTGTCCGAATGGTCTTGGCGTTACCAGCACGTATCGGCTCATATTTTATGAAAAGGATATTAATTCCAAGATAAATAAATATTCATTTATTATGCTTCCGATATCCGGAGTATAATTTAAAGTAAAGCATTTATAATCTCATTGGTAATATTCTTCCGATTTTCCGGAGTCTCATATATTTAATTACCAGCCTATATCAGTATTTACGATTGTCCGGAATATATTTCGATTTTCCGGAGTCTGATATATTTAATTACCAGCCTATATCAATATTTATGATTGTCCGGAATATACTTCAATATTGACGATTGTCCGGAATATACTTTAATATTTACGATTGTCCGGAATATACTTCAACATTTACGATTGTCCGGAATATACTTTAATATTTACGATTGTCCGGAATATACTTCAATATTTCCGATTGTCCGGCATATACTTTAATATTTCCGATTGTCCGGAATATACTTTAATATTTCTGATTGTCCGGAATATACTTTAATATTTCCGATTGTCCGGAATATACTCTAATATTTCCGATTGTCCGGAATATACTTTAATATTTCCGATTGACCAGAATATACTTTAATATTTCCGATTGTCCGGAATATACTTTAATATGGCATTACCAGCACGTATCGGCTAAGTGTCCGAGTGTCTGGAATAGGGATTTATAAATCCCAATATGTCCGATTTGTCCGGAATATGGAACTATATTTCCGGGAATGTTATCAACTGTCAAAATTTCCGATTGTCCGGAATATAATGAATATATGTTGATCTGAAAATTAATATTTCCGACTGTCCGGAATATAATAAATATATGTTGATCTGAAAATTCAACTATTTCTAATAAATTATAATGCTATATTAAATACATAAAGTCAGCCATGGCCAATTCTGCCAAAAAAATAAAAGCATAGTAAAAGATAATTCCGACTTTGTTTCAGTAAATCCCACTTTTTGTGATAAAGTTTAATTATACATTTTATAACAGAAAAAATAAATAAATTAACGCACTTACCATGTTTGATTTCCGTTAAAATTAGATATAATAAAATGATAAACATATTCTGACAAGTAGAATTACATCCGTGAATAAACCTGGAAAGTCGAAAAATAATTTTAGTTGCAGCAAAATGTCCTAAACCTCTTATTTCAAGTTTGCGGAGATAGTTTATTCTTTCTTTAAAAATATCGAATATTGATAAACGCCTATAATCTTAGATGAGAGAAGTGTTCCTAATCCTGCTTTTCAAAGTACTTTCCGTGAATACATTTCCGCGACATGACAAGTCAACTAACACGTCAGCTATGACACGTGAAATGGATACCGTTGTTCTGGCTGTTTGCGAATATCTGACAAAGAACGCATCCTGAAATGTAACTATTGATCATGCAGCGTATGGTAAGTTTTCAGTTTTCAATATTATCATGGGTGGATACCATTGTTTGAGGATGACTTACAAAGAACATGTCGTGAAACTTAACTTTTGATCATGCATTGATGAGATGACTTCTTTTTAAAATATATGATTATGCGTTGTTTTATTTGTGCGTGCTTTTTTTGTTTTGTTTAAATCATAAGGCAATAAAATAACTGTTACAGTCAGTCGCTACAGTTTATAATTTTATTATCATGTATTTCCAGTCGTATCACGTATTGCGATGTTGGTAAAATACGTAAGTTTACTTTTGTAGAATGTTCCCTTTCATCCATTCAGAGACAATTTTATACTGTCCACTTTTTAAAGATGAATACTATTATGCATCTTAGCTCTTGTTTTATACTTTGAAGAAAAAACAACAATCTCTAAACATTCTCTTCGTAAACCTAGGTCAACCTTGCCTAAAGTGCGTGTGTCTTTATTGTTTTCGAAAAAAGCTCAAGTTTTATAATCATCTGTTCTCACTATTCGTCAGTGCTGGCGATCTCCTTTGTATTTCATAGATTTAATCCGTCCATGTTCTTTACATCAATCAGGTTATTACCGTGCTAGCATACCAACACTGTGTTTAACCGGACTTATGGGTAGGATTACCATTACACCATTGTTCTTAATCCTCTCTCCGTCCGGTGAATGTATTGATATTGCACGATACTACGTGCGGTGAAATAATGCATTTTAGATTCAAAGCAATAACAGCTTTATTGTCTTAAAGGGGATATTCTTTTATATAGAATAATGAAAACAACATGTTTTGATCAGATCACTGTGTTTTAAACAGAAATTAAAGACGACACGCGTGTAGGTATTTTACACGCGTTAATTCAAATGTAGGCTAATAAAGACGGCATATTAATATTTAAATATGCATACTTTTGAACCATAAATAAAATTTAAAAACATTGTATGATTGAAGTAGGAATAAAAGTCGAACAGGAAATATAGCTTTCACTGAACACAGTCAACCAAAACCATGCATTAAAACAAACAACTAGAGTGCACCAAACCTCACCCTTACCTTATTGTCATAAACACACACAAAACAAACACGCAAAAACGGGACAGTAGCGTAGTTTTTCACATACACGATATACAACACGATTTTACACGATATATAAGACCAAACCATTGGATCTTTTTTTCTTCAGAATAAGCAAACCTTTTGGTACAAGCCCATAAGAATCTACAATCATAATTAATGCATAAGTCTGTATTTGCAAGTGTATAACTCTTGAACGCTTAATGTGCACGTGTACATATACTCCATTTAAACAGGACTCGCAGCTTATTTCAAATAATGATCTAGATAACTTGCTGTGTGGGAGTGATAATGATGATACATTTATCATATTACACTTGAGGAATCATGTGCAAATGAATGCCTGGTCATTGTTCGGTATTTTCCGTTCGGAGTGCATCGGAATTTCCTCATCGATTTTCGTAACCGTTCAAAATACCGGTTTCCGATAATCGAGAGGTAGTTCCGTTGCTCGGTGTTCCGTGTCCTAAAATGTCTCTTTTGGCGCTTTATTTTAGTTATGTGTTAAATAGGATCTTACACTCGTGCCTATTTAATACTGAATTTATTAAACTCGTTGGTTAAAATGATACTCGGGCGTCATGACAGCTTCTCATCATATCATGTTAGTCCAACTCGTTTAATAAATACATGATGAAACAGGCACGCATGTACTTGATCCTTTATCACTTCTTCTTATCCTCCGGTTTTGACTGGTCTCCTTCTGTGTAATGACTGGTCTCCTTCTGTGTAATGACTGGTCTCCTTCTGTGTAATGACTGGTCTCCTTCTGTGTAATGACTCTGTGTAATGACTGGTCTCCTTCTGTGTAATGACTGGTCTCCTTCTGTGTAATCCGACTGAGATTGCATTTGAAAAAGATAAAAATTAGAACTCAAATAATCTTGCATATTTTGTCATGACACTTTCAGTATAATATGTTTACACATTTTTCTAGACAGTGTTACCCTTGGATTATATACATACTTGATACACATGCAATGTGGTTTAACGTTATATAAATTCGATATTAACAGGAAAATGCTAAGAGTAATTTGTTTTATGTATAACACTGTCAAATCATGCATTAAATAATGTGGTTCTTTCTCGGATTTTTTTTCGAGATATCAGTCAGTTTGAAGCAGGGGAGATAATGTCTCCGATCATGTTTGCATTGTTTATTGAAGATTTAGTTATTACAAAAAGTGGGATTACATGAAACATAGAAAAAACTGACTGAGAATCATCTTTAATTATGAGTTATTTTTAGGCATAATTGGCCTTGGCTGATATTATGTATTTAATAGCCTTAATATGGTACGAGTATTATAATTAATAATGCATGGATAAAGTGATAGTTCAACATATGTTCATTATGTTCCGGCAATCAGAAATATTGACAGTTGAACATATAGTTACTTATGTCGGACGATCAGACATATTGGCAATTCAACATTTATTTCATCTTCCGGACAATCGGAGGTATTGACAGATCAACTTCAACAGTTTCATATTCCGTACAATCGGAAATATTGACAGTTGAACATAAAACTACTTATTCCGGACAATCGGAAATATTGATAGTTGAACATACCACTACTTATTCCGGACACTAGGAAATATTGACAGTTGAACATAAAACTACTTATTCCGGACACTAGGAAATATTGACAGTTGAACATACCACTACTTATTCCGGACACTAGGAAATATTGACAGTTGAACATACCACTACTTATTCCGGACAATCGGAAATATTGACAGTTGAACATACCACTACTTATTCCGGACAATCGGAAATATTGACAGTTGAACATACCACTACTTATTCCGGACACTAGGAAATATTGACAGTTGAACATACAACTACTTATTCCGGACAATCGGAAATATTGACAGTTGAACATACAACTACTTATTCCGGACACTAGGAAATATTGACAGTTGAACATACAACTACTTATTCCGGACACTAGGAAATATTGACAGTTGAACATACCACTACTTATTCCGGACAATCGGAAATATTGACAGTTGAACATAAAACTACTTATTCCGGACAATCGGAAATATTGACAGTTGAACATACCACTACTTATTCCGGACAATAGGAAATATTGACAGTTGAACATAAAACTACTTATTCCGGACAATCGGAAATATTGACAGTTGAACATACAACTAATTATTCCGGACAATCGGAAATATTGGCAGTTGAACATAAAACTACTTATTCCGGACAATCGGAAATATTGACAGTTGAACATACAACTACTTATTCCGGACACTAGGAAATATTGACAGTTCAACGTATACTTACTTATATCGGACAATAGGAACATTTTCGGACAATGTATCAATACGTATATTCCGGACAATCGGGAATATTTTCAAATAAATTGGACCGCCGCCCTGTATAAACACAATCGGCATTTTGGCTGGTCCGGAAAATCGGTAGGTCAAGAATAAGTATATTCCGGACATCGGGAAAATTTTCAAATAAATTGGACCGCCGCCCTGTATAAAACACAATTGGCATATTGGCTGGTCATTGAATATATTAGACTCAAATTACCGAGATTAGAAATGTTTTACCTTAATTAATACTCCGGATATAGGAACATACCACAGTCCTTTGGGAGTAGAATCCTGATGAACAGGAAAAACTTCAAAAAGCCAGGAAATCTGCGAGCCAGCTGCCCAAACCATAATTGAAACCTAGCATTTTTATATTTCAGTTAATTCTTTTTTCATTTTATTGCGTAGGAGGGGAGGTAGGAAGAATCTACGCTAAGACCAGAAAGGCATCTTCTACACGCCTGACTTTCTTTAGCACTTCAATCTATAAATCAGTAGGGAAAAACAGGAACGCGATGAAGACTCAATGATATTGAAATTCGTGACATTAAATGATATTTACAGAGATTAAAATTCAACATCTGTTTCTGCTCTTATAATAGAATATAAATGTAATGGTAATTAGTAAAAGCGTTTTAAAGTACCCATATATTGGTAAATATTGTTAATAGTTTCCCTAATAGATAGAGTACATCATGGACTTAATCCATTAATCACATCAGACCGTTTACATCTTCGGGATACCAAGCCTTTCGCGGACAACACCCTATTGGCATGTATGGGAGATATGTATCGGAGAACATGTAATTTATCTCTCCAGATAATACTGCATATTTTCTCCTTATCATAAAACACCGGGTTCAGTAAATTGAGAGTACTTCATATGTTGTAACTTCTCACATGAAGTTAGATCATGAAATGTTTATAAAAATCCCTTGGCGCATCTAAAATATCTACATAATCACTGTAATGAGTTATAATTTTAAATGTTTCCTTCGATGTACATGTTCCTGGCATTCAGAGCAATTCTTCCCTAATATCGTTTTTGTTGTTGTACCTTTTTTTCTTCTGTTTTTTTTTGTGTGTGTAAGCCTGATATACTTAGAGTTTGACTGTCTTGATGCTGAAATCAGACGGAAGACACCAGCAGCACAACAAATATCTGTTGGAAACAAGATAAAGGAGAAGAGAGGGTGGGTGTATGAAACCTTGTTTGTAGAAATCTGAATTTTATTAAAAACAATTTTATCAAACCTATAATAAATCAAAAACAGGATTAGATAACTCTAGACAACGGTTTAACTTGATGTTTTGATATTTTGAAGATTTATCTCCCTTCTTTTGCATTCATTATAATTATTTCTCATCAATGACTACATAATTAAACTTATATTTGCAAAATAGAATAGATAGTGGTTTATCATTAGATGAAATTTCTTTAATTTTACTGCTTTTTGCTGATGATATGGTGTAAATAGGTAATACTCCGCAATATTACTGACTATAAAAAATCTATTTTATAGTCACAGTTATTGGAGGATACGAGTAATTTTCACGTGTGTGTGTGTGTAGTTCTAAGGTTTATAGTCCGTCCGCCAACGAATACGTCAAGGTATACCTCACGCGATGGGCACAATAGAGTCTGGACTTGAGTAATTTTCATGGTGCATTTCTTCATATATGTACACCGGCATGTTGATTTGTTCACAAATAGGTAAGATTTGCTTTGAGCTTACATTTAAAAACTGAAATTTATTAACATCAGACACGCAGGATCTATGATTTTGTAATATTGCTGGTGCTCATGATTTTGTCATCTATTAGGATGTATTCGTTTCTATTTATTCATACCGATGTTTACGTGGTTCCAGGATGCAAATAATGTTTTCCATTTTACCATTTTTGCGCCATTTTTTGGGTTCTCGCCGGAGAAATTTGTCTTCCAATTTTATTCACATAAGCTTTATTTCGTCTCTTTCTTTGTTTCTATTCTGATAATTCATATAGGTCGTGGATATTAATAAATAAAAACATGATTCCTCCCGCCGTGTGTAGTGCCGTATCGTTTTTCACGCAGTTAAGATTTCAGGGACTTTAGGTAGACATTGATTAATATTACTCTGATATTGTGTGGTTTGTGGCTGTCGGGGTCGAATTGAAGTGTTTAACGCGTTCGTTTAGCGGGGTTTGCTGCGGGTTTGGGAGTAACTTATCCACCTGATTCACCTAATTCCAAAATGGAATGTCCCTTTAATATCTGTTTACTGGTGTATGCAGGTGGAGAACGCACTCTCATGTTAACTTTAACTCGGTCAACAGCTGCTTATATCTAGGGCCTATGCTAAAATTAGAACAATGTGGATGTCTAGCTAGGCTAGCGAGAGTTTAACTGCAAATGTGTATTGCTGGGTGCGTTTATTCAGTTTTTGGGTGTGGGGTAATAACACGGATGTATATACGTGTACATATAAATCCATGGTAATAATAATAATTAAATAAATATAATAATAATAATACCTAAAAAAAAATAAGAATAAATAAATAAAATAAAATAAATAATAATAGACTAGTTCTACATGAAGACAGAACAAACAGTTATTACAATACGTTTGTATTACTATTTAGAATTTTATTTTCATTTGTATTCCATTTGTGGTTTATACATTGTACATCAATTTTGTTTTCATAATCACACTGGATAATGCGGCCAGTTCAAGGGTTACTTCACTGCCAGTTAACGCCTGGAAAAGTCAGCGGTTGCCTCCCAGCAGATCCGAAGGGTGTGGATATCGTTCAGCTATTCAGTGCCGTCACAGATCGTTGAGAGGTTGCAGAAGCGGCCGTACACAGATGTTAGTCAGTTAGAGGAACAGATGTTGCACTTCATCCGGAAACAGGACTCGTTTTTATACACTTATAATGCTGTTGTCGTAGATAATGCAAAAATCACCAAACATTATCATATTATCATGTTTCCACCAGGAGTCTGCAAATTCATTGTAGATATTGGTGGGTGATGTATGGCTGTTGTCATTATGCGGATGATTGTTCACAACTTTTCAATTTTTGTTACAGTAAAACATTGTTACTGCAAACAGTTTACACTAGGAAATTTAAAATGGTATCAAAGTAAACAATATCCTGTTTGTAATGACGGTAGTTAGACTACATTTTCAACTCACTGAATCGATTTGCAAACACAATAAAAAAAATAATCATCACAATTATTGAGTCATTCGAGAGGCAATTAAAACTGTAAATAACAGTGAGTCACATTGGAAAATATTTTTATTCTACTCAAAGCAGAGCTAAATTTTGTCATGTTGTCATTATGCGGATTAGATCCATATCTACTGCAAATATTACTTAAGAACTATTATGAAAACCATTTATATAAGAAAAATGTGTTGACACCGTCTAGTTGATGAAGTAATGTTTATCTAGCCATAATGTTAGCCTATTGTTATCATCATCGTGGTTGTGCACTATCTTTTCAGCTTCTGCTGCTATTATTTAACTCCCAACACTGTTGGTGAAATCGTGTTTTATGATGCTTACCATGTAATTGGAGTGTTTGGGCTATACATGTATGTTTTCTTACTGCGGATAAGTATATCTCAACAGTTTGTTGATCTCCGCTAATTTTAACTTGCTGCTGTTTACTGTTGCTGCTAATAAAAGTTGTTGGTGTGTCAATGGAGGCAATGCATATTCATGACCCAGAGCGATAGGTGACGTCATACTGTCTGGGAGTGCGTCTATCATAGTGCGGAAGCATTGTGTTGGATATGGCATTATTTTCATTTGAATTAATACGGTTTAACAGTTTAAAATCAATTCATGCCTCCTTTGTACTTGCCTTTTTTCTAGATTGACTGTTTATAAAACATACAATGCTTTTCGTCTAGCAAACAGCCTTAATTTATTCAGTTTGCTTACAATGATGTTTTCATTACAGGTTTATATACGGATGCTGTTGCTGTTGCCGATTATTTATGATTGGATCTCTATCACATCTTTCAAGGTTTATTGTGTTTCCTTCTCTCGAACAAGTTGCCTTATATTTCAGTTTGTGTAACCATCATCATTTCGAAATTTTTCGTGTGGAGTTTGGGGAATATATCCTTACAGTTCTTTAGTACATTCATATTTATTACATCGACAGTGCCTTATCAGTTGTGTACATATTCAAGACCTGGAAAGAAGTTACATACTTTTCATAAGCCTATTCTATTTGATCATTGGTTTAGTTTAGGGCTATTCCTTTTGATCGATGAGGTTTTATTTATCCTGCAACGGGATGATGTTTTATTTATCCTGCACCAGGTAGTTTTGTCAGCGGTTCATTGAAGTTAAGTTAGCTTTTCCTTTCCGATTGTCCCTATTCAATACATAGCACTTTAAACCAGTTATGTGCATGGTCGCCAAATTATAAAACCACTTTTACCTATGCTGTGTTCTATTCAAAATAGACTTCTCTGCAAGGTTCCACACTGTAATGTGTGTGTATAGCTCTGGGGTTTATAGTCAATAGTCATAGTCATATACACAACAGGGCGTCCAAAAGGTATATGCACAATAGAACCTGGGCAGGTTGCAAATGGTATTCTAATAACACGTCATCCAATTCAACAACCTCATCTTAGGTTGTCATACAGGAAGGTGATTAATGAGGTAAATGTCATTTCAATAGTCAGAATCAAATCACTATGACATCACCTTTATGTATTAGTTAAAAGGAGTTTACATAGTTTTGCGGCTAACCTTTTAAATGTGGACTAATTTCAGGGTTTGAAACTAACTTTTTTCAGCAACTACTCCATAGGACAAGTAACTTACACCAGTTATTTGTCCCCAGTCAAATTTACTTTTCCCAGCACTTCATGTAAAAGTGATACAAAAAACAAGATCAATCATGAAAGTGACATTACATTCCCTCAGTTGCATTCCACCAATGACAACAAGATGGTTTTTATTTGTCATTTACAATGTGCTCGCCAATGTTTTGACATTTTTTCAGCCACAAGTTTTAAAGATAAAAAATTCATGTCTGTTAAAAAATTTAGTTGTCCGTAGGACAGGTCACCTGGGACAATTAACTTGTCCCCAGTAGAATCTATATCGCACAGGACAAGGGGACAACTGTTAATGTCGAACCCTGAATTTACTTGAAATGGATACATGTTCTTCGTCTATTGTTGTCGGAGTGTATGGATGGATCAGCTTTCAGATAGTTTTAGATCGTTATGCAAATACTTGCTATTTCTAGTGTGGCTAATAAAATAGTGGAGCAAGGACATCAATTGAGAGTTACTATATATGGCTTGTACACATGCATGTACCGATTGATTGCCTAACTGTTCATCAATTACTTAGGCCTCTGAAGATGATGATGATTGATACAAAATTCTAAAAACCGATCGTAGGTTAAAGGTAAAAATACAGTTAAAGACCCGTTCACAATAGACACAAACTTGATTATCAAGGCGGCAAAAGTTAAATTGGGAAAATGTGCATAGTATATACAAACAAATAGATATCAGTTGTTTGCTGACTGAAATGAAATAACAGTGGAACACGAAAACAGAGGAAAGGACACATCCTTAATCAGAAATCATTCAATGTTCATGGTCTGACACTGAGTAACATGTACATGTTACACTTCATATTCTTTATATTGCTGATGCTAATTTATGACAGCTTCGAAACGTTTACAGTCAATTTGTGTTTGGCGCCACACATTAAAGGTTAAAGTCTTCCTCCAACCTTTACATACTGGATACTTTTCTGACATTTATTTATTTTGTCAATGTCTGATGCATCAACAATGTGGTCCTGGGGAATTAATTTAGAGAAATACCCATTAAAGGTTCTTAGAAAGCATGTTAAGCTTCTGACCGAGTTTTTAGGGTCAATTTACATAATGTGGTCGTTATTTGGTCTCGCATACTTCCTAGGCTTTCATGGCGTTAGCCTAACCACCCTTTTGAAATGGAAAGGGCCAGAAAGAGGCTAAACAGTTATGCTACTAAGGCGATAATAGATATTAGGGTCATTATCTGCTATAGACATTCAGGCTGATGATACCTGTCTTGAACCGGATGGTGTTCATTTATCAAATGTGGGGAACAACTTTTCTTTACCAGTTTCTGGCTGGATTTTAATGTTTCATTAAAAGTGGGCAGTGCTAAGGAAATATATACTTTTTTGGCACCTTTTCTGTTTTGGGCGTGGCATTTGGATATTTTGCTTTTGATACGCACTCTTCGCTGCTGCCAAAAATGAAAATGTTTCCTCCGTTTTTGGCGGTGGATGGGAGCCTGGACACTCCATGATGGGAGTGTCCGGGCTCTCATCCATATGGCGGGCAGCGAAGGTGTGAAAGGAAGGACATATAAGTTTGAGTTTAACTTTATTCAGCTCCTGTATACCCAGAGACTGAATTGTAATCTAAACATAAATTATATACAAATTTGCTGTCCGTACGAATTGCTAAAAAACATTTGAATTGATTGAGTTCGGTGCACTTGTAATTATGCTTGAATATCAACCGTGCTTTCAACACTTGCTTAAATGCTTATCAGAAAAGTTGCTTTCATAATGAACATTTAATTTGGTGCATATGTATTTATGTCCTTAATATTGTAATATTCAATTTGCTTTATTGCTTAATGCTTTCTACTGTAAGGGCTTGCCATAATGCTCTTTTGTGCTTACCGGCAGCCCAATTGTTAAGCCCCATGATTGGGGCTTGTTTATCAATCCATGCCACGCCCAATATTTGCCAAATCTATTAAAGTTTAAAAAATATTTTATGTGTTGTTATTACAGTGCTCTCCAATAATACTGACTATAAAAAATCTATTTTATAGTCACAGTTATTGGAGGATACGAGTAATTTTCACGTGTGTGTGTGTGTAGTTCTAAGGTTTATAGTCCGCCCGCCAACGAACACGTCAAGGTATACCTCACGCGATGGGCACAATAGAGTCTGGACTTGAGTAATTTTCATGGTGCATTTCTTCATATATGTACACCGGCATGTTGATTTGTTCACAAATAGGTAAGATTTGCTTTGAGCTTACATTTAAAAACTGAAATTCCCTCCCTCCCTGCCCACAGGATCATTTGATTTAAATCGATAATATTGTCTTTCAGTTGTATAAGTACAACAAGTTCATCTAAGACAGTCTAAATGTGTGTCAATACTTCTATTCAAAAGATAGCATTTTATGTTGCAAGATCATGTTGCTTTTTCTGAGTTATATATTTTCAGTTGATGCCTTCACCTGGATCAACTTACCTAGTCAACAATTACTGGTGTGGCATGGACATTCAGTGCACTTACATACTTGATGGAACATTTGGATCACAACTAGTTGATGTGTTTGTGTGCGGGCAGCGAAGGTGTGAAAGGAAGGACATATAAGTTTGAGTTTAACTTTATTCAGCTCCTGTATACCCAGAGACTGAATTGTAATCTAAACATAAATTATATACAAATTTGCTGTCCGTACGAATTGCTAAAAAACATTTGAATTGATTGAGTTCGGTGCACTTGTAATTATGCTTGAATATCAACCGTGCTTTCAACACTTGCTTAAATGCTTATCAGAAAAGTTGCTTTCATAATGAACATTTAATTTGGTGCATATGTATTTATGTCCTTAATATTGTAATATTCAATTTGCTTTATTGCTTAATGCTTTCTACTGTAAGGGCTTGCCATAATGCTCTTTTGTGCTTACCGGCAGCCCAATTGTTAAGCCCCATGATTGGGGCTTGTTTATCAATCCATGCCACGCCCAATATTTGCCAAATCTATTAAAGTTTAAAAAATATTTTATGTGTTGTTATTACAGTGCTCTCCAATAATACTGACTATAAAAAATCTATTTTATAGTCACAGTTATTGGAGGATACGAGTAATTTTCACGTGTGTGTGTGTGTAGTTCTAAGGTTTATAGTCCGCCCGCCAACGAACACGTCAAGGTATACCTCACGCGATGGGCACAATAGAGTCTGGACTTGAGTAATTTTCATGGTGCATTTCTTCATATATGTACACCGGCATGTTGATTTGTTCACAAATAGGTAAGATTTGCTTTGAGCTTACATTTAAAAACTGAAATTCCCTCCCTCCCTGCCCACAGGATCATTTGATTTAAATCGATAATATTGTCTTTCAGTTGTATAAGTACAACAAGTTCATCTAAGACAGTCTAAATGTGTGTCAATACTTCTATTCAAAAGATAGCATTTTATGTTGCAAGATCATGTTGCTTTTTCTGAGTTATATATTTTCAGTTGATGCCTTCACCTGGATCAACTTACCTAGTCAACAATTACTGGTGTGGCATGGACATTCAGTGCACTTACATACTTGATGGAACATTTGGATCACAACTAGTTGATGTGTTTGTGTGCGGGCAGCGAAGGTGTGAAAGGAAGGACATATAAGTTTGAGTTTAACTTTATTCAGCTCCTGTATACCCAGAGACTGAATTGTAATCTAAACATAAATTATATACAAATTTGCTGTCCGTACGAATTGCTTAAAAACATTTGAATTGATTGAATTCGGTGCACTTGTAATTATGCTTGAATATCAACCGTGCTTTCAACACTTGCTTAAATGCTTATCAGAAAAGTTGCTTTCATAATGAACATTTAATTTGGTGCACATGTATTTATGTCCTTAATATTGTAATATTCAATTTGCTTTATTGCTTAATGCTTTCTACTGTAAGGGCTTGCCATAATGGTCTTTTGTGCTTACCGGCAGCCCAATTGTTAAGCCCCATGATTGTTTATCAATCCATGCCACGCCCAATATTTGCCAAATCTATTAAAGTTTAAAAAATATTTTATGTGTTGTTATTACAGTGCTCTCCAATAACTGCAAATGAGCTTAAATCGTCTGTATGAATATTGTGAAACTTGGGTCCTGGAAGTAAATACTGAAAAAATAAAGTTTAATGTTTTTTGTAAAAGAGGTAGTGTAACCGTTGATGAATTTTTTTTCTAATAAATAACGGAGCATTATTACAGGTATCTGATGATTTTTATTATCTTGGAGTTGGTTTTAACTACACTGGGTCTTATACGTTAAATCAACAGGCTATGTGCGGCAAAGCATTAAAAGCTATGAATCTTTTAACTGCAAACATAAGAAAAACTGAACTAAAACCTAAAACATCCCTTCAGTTAGTTGATGATTTTGTCTCATCAATACTCAATGTCGGCTGTGATGAGTGGGGTTTCAAAAACTCGAAAGAGATAAAGAGAATTCATCTTAAGTTTTGTAAAAACATTCTAGGAGTAAAACTGACAACAAGTAATGCTGGTGTTTACGGTGAATTGGGGGCGTTATCCATTATTTATCATACTAGAATAGTTAGATATTGGTTGAAATTAATTACACCAGGAAATATAATTGTATCATCTATATATAAATCTTCATTATCTGATTGTGAAAGTGGTTTAAACAAGTGATTATCCAATGTAAAATCTCTGCTTAATACGTATGGCTTTATTTTGGCTGTTACTTGTGATACGCAGGCTTCATAACCGCTGCTCCCCAACTAAATTCCATTATGTTTATTTCGGTCTTCGGGGCATTTAATTTATGCCGTACGACATGGGGAAGCAAATAACTCCATGTCCACCGCCGTGTGCATGCCATCTTTGGTATGGTTAAAATTGTGTACTATTGATTTTATGAATATTGAGTTCTGCTCAACCCGGGGTTAGAGGGTGTGAGCGGTAGCTAGCATATTTCACTACCGCTCATGAACAGTCTCAATCAAACCGAGACTGCAATATTTCGTATGTGTCGTGCTCGGCCGTTTCCAAAGGTCCATTATCATACTCTTTTGTATGTATGTATGTATGTATGTATGTATGTGTGTGTGTGTGTGTGTGTGTGTGTGTGTGTGTGTATATATGTATGTCTGTCTCTGTGTGTGTGTGTGTGTGTGTGTGTGTGATGATCTTTTAACGGTGATCGAACCATCAACATTTTGTATCTGGCTTTAAACAGAGGTTGGTGGATTGTTTTATTCCAAAATGGAACACTGATCTACAAGAAAATAGAGTATTATCAAGTTTGTATAGACATGTTAAAGATACTTTTGGATATGAAACTTATCTGAATATTTATGTACAAGAAGATTATGAAGTGTTTTTACTAAATTACGTTTATCTTCACATGGCTTAAGAATTAAGAGTTCGTCAAATATGTAATTCAACTGAATTGAAGACGAATTTCACTTTGTTTTAATTTGTACAGCTTATAATAATATTAGAAAGAAATATATCAGAAAATATTACATACACTGAAGGCCAAATATGTTTAAATTTGTAACACTGCTACAATCTTCAAAGAAGAAGGAACTTTTTAATATAAGTCAATAGTTGTCAGAGGCGTTTAATGTCAGATGTTCTATTCCAAATATTATTTCTTACAACATATTCAAGTACATCCTCACATGAATGTTTATTTTATATATAATTCCTTTTGTTTTTGATATCCTTGGAGTATTGGTTAAAATGTATGATTGATATGATCAATGCTTAATCAAGGAGGACTTAGTCTATGTATTGAAAACTGAACTATAATGTTCGAGTTTTGAGTTCCAATTTTTTCTTTTGTTAATGCACTTTCAATGGGATTCCACAAAAGTGGGCAAATGGGATTTCACAAAAGGGGACATAATCCTTAAGAGCCATTGTGTACCGACGACCGATAATACGACAGCCTGTTGAAAACTAAATCAAAATAACCGACAGCTAAATGAATTCCCGATTCCACATTATTTTTATATGAATTCTAATGTTTTATCAGGGTGCACAACCTGGTTTTATTTATTTATTTATTTTCAATATTTGATCGTCCTCTGAAACAGATGACACATTTACAAATTCGTCAATTCATTACATAGCTGTAGATAACGTTTGACTTCAATGAGTATTTACTTATCACATTCAAATTGAATGAGTAACAAGGAACGCGTTCAGAGTAAACAGTTCTTCAAATATGGATTCAAAATGGATGTGAATTTAAAACATTTTAAAAGAAACAACTATTCTGATTAAACGGAAGTCAACTAAAACAAAAGAACTATTGCATGACCTTAATATCAGACACATGCTGGAACAATGCATACAACTATAATACTCATGATTTTTAAAAGTTATGAGTATTTCTAGTAAGTTGATAAATAATGATACTCACACTTTAAAAAACTGAGGGGTTTGAAAAAAAAAGGATGAGTAAAATACTCAAAAACTCAGCTTATCTACAGCTCTGCATTCAACGACTTTTGTTTTGAAAATTCAAATTAAACTTGCAATATTTATCAGCCATACCGTTTAAGAAGTCTGTCAGAATGATTCGTTGATTCGATATAAGCTCATGTTTCGTCAATATTTTCTCAAACCGAAGACTCTGGCAAAACATTTTACATTGTAATAAAATCTAAGGGAAATAACTTTTGTTGTAGTAGAGCAAATTTCAGGTACCGGGACCCTAGGTATAACAAGCACTGTCATATATTTACTATATTTGCAATTATATCTATAATATCGATCGGAAATGAAATCAAGCAGGTTGCAATAGTCCCATACGCCCTGCTGGAAATCAGTGTTAAGAACTAATACTACACTCAAGAGATATGAAAACGCAACACGGGAATTTCCGCTATATATTGTATGTACAATATACTGCTTTTAATCGAATGGTACATGACTACGTAAGACCTTTCCTTTTGGAAAAAATACTAAAACAACAAATAATACAGCAAATATTATTCTTTCAAAGTTTCATTATTGACAGAGTACGCGTTTGGCGCAATATTGTGAGCAAACTTAGGATGCAACATTTCGCAAACTATTTACGTTAAATACAGTACTGGACTAGCTCAGTTTTCCAAAGAGCAACTTCAACATTTATGAAGTTCTTGTTACAAGGTGTAGTGTGATTAAAACGTCTACAACATCACAGTTGTGTCCTTTCTCTAATTAACTGCAACTTTTTGTTTACAAAACATCATGGGATTTCTTTGGAATATTATGTGCAATTAAGTGGGCAGTATATATAAATTTATTGTTAAATAAATGCTTTTATGACAACTTGCTTAGATAATGTTAGCTTATCATATATTCTTATGGTAAACAATGTTTTTATATCGTCACAAATAGGTAGAAATCTGTGTGTATGTTATGCCGTGTACATCTTATAGTAAGGCATGTGTTCGTGTGTTTGTTATGCCGTGCCACGCTCATGATATACACAGCCGCGTTTCCGTTGGAAGAAAATAAAACAGTGGGCAGTATATACAATATATAGCGGAAATTCCCGTGTTGCGTTTTCATATCTCTTGAGTGTATTAGTTCCATGATATGTAATATAACTTTGTGATACAATTAGAGCCAAGGTTTCTATCAAATTCTGTTTACTCCTTCTTTTATTTGAGGTAGAAAATTGCTACACTGATCCACACATAATTGCTGATATTTGACTGCAATCTTAAAACTTTTACCATCCACTCCTCTGTAAATTAACACTATCATCTTTTTATCTACTCACTCTCAAACTGTCCTGTCTATCACACTCCCGCTTTCATTCTCACTAACATGCATGTAGACGCGCACCACCACAGTATCCTCGTTAGAGGAGGGTACACAGTATTCTCGTTAGAGGGTACACTAACGAGGACACACAGTATACTCGTTAGAGGGTATCCTCGTTAGAGGAGGGTACACAGTATCCTCGTTAGAGGGTATCCTCGTTAGAGGAGCGTTAGAGGGTATCCTCGTTAGAGGAGTGTACACAGTATCTTCGTTAGAGGGTATCCTCGTTAGAGGAGGGTACACAGTATTCTCGTTAGAGGGTACACTAACGAGGACACAGAGTATACTCGTTAGAGGGTACACAGTATCCTCGTTAGAGGACAGTATCCTCGTTAGAGGGTACACAGTATTCTCGTTAGAGGACAGTATCCTCGTTAGAGGCTAAACAGTATCCTCGTTAGAGGGTACACAGTATCCCCGTTAGAGGGTACACAGTATCCTCGTTAGAGTGTACACAGTATCCTCGTTAGAGGGTACACAGTATCCCCGTTAGAGGGTACACAGTATCCTCGTTAGAGTGTAAACATTATCCTCGTTAGAGGGTAGACAGTATCCTCGTTAGGGGTAACACAGTATCCCCGTTAGAGGGTACACAGTATCCTCATTAGAGGGTACAGAGTATCCTCTTTAGAGGGTATCCTCGTTAGAGGGTACACAGTATCGCCGTTAGAGGGTACACAGTATCACCGTTAGAGGGTACACAGTATCCTCGTTACAGGGTACACAGTATCCTCGTTAGAGGGTACACAGGATCTTTGTTAGAGGGTATCCTCGTTAGAGGGTACACAGTATCCCCGTTAGAGGGTACACAGTATCCTCTTTAGAGGGTTTCCTCGTTAGAGGTACACAGTATCCCCGTAAGAGGGTACACATTATCCTCGTTAGAGGGTACACAGTATCCTCTTTAGAGGGTATCCTCGTTAGAGGGTACACAGTATCCCCATTAAAGGGTACACAGTATCCTCTTTAGAGGGTATCCTCGTTAGAGGGTACACAGTATCCCCGTTAGAGGGTACACAGTATCCTCGTTAGAGGGTACACAATATCCCCGTTAGAGGGTAAACAGTATCCTCTTTAGAGGGTATCCTCGTTAGAGGTACACAGTATCCCCGTTAGAGGGTACACATTATCCTCGTTAGAGGGTACACAGTATCCTCTTTAGAGGGTATCCTCGTTAGAGAGTACACAGTATCCCCGTTAGAGGGTACACAGTATCCTCGTTAGCGGGTACACAGTATCTCTTTAGAGGGTATATTCGTTAGAGGGTGCACAGTATCCCCGTTAGAGGTGCACAGTATCCCCGTTAGAGGGTACACAGTATCCTCGTTAGAGGGTACACAGGATCTTTCTTAGAGAGTATCCTCGTTAGAGGGTACACAGTATCCCCGTTAGAGGGTACACAGTATCCTCGTTAGAGGGTACACAGGATCTTTGTTAGAGAGTATCCTCGTTAGAGGGTACAGAGTATCCCCGTTAGAGGGTACACACACAGTATGCTCGTTAGAGGGTACACAGTATCCCCGTTAGAGGGTACACAGTATTCTCGTTAGCGGGTACACAGTATCCTCTTTAGAGGGTATCGTCGTTAGAGGGTACACAGTATCCCCATTAGAGGGTACACAGTATCCTCGTTAGAGGGTACACAGTATCCCCGTTAGAGGGTACACAGTATCCTCTTTAGAGGGTATCCTCGTTAGAGGTACACAGTATCCCCGTTAGAGGGTACACATTATCCTCGTTAGTGGGTACTCAGTATCCACTTTAGAGGGTATCCTCGTTAGAGAGTACACAGTATCCCCGTTAGAGGGTACACAGTATCCTCGTTAGCGGGTACACAGTATCTCTTTAGAGTGTATCTTCGTAAGAGGGTACACAGTATCCCCGTTAGAGGGTACACAGTATCCCCGTTAGAGGGTGCACAGTATCCCCGTTAGAGGGTACACACACAGTATGCTCGTTAGAGGGTACACAGTATCCCCGTTAGAGGGTACACAGTATTCTCGTTAGCGGGTACACAGTATCCTCTTTAGAGGGTATCGTCGTTAGAGGGTACACAGTATCCCCATTAGAGGGTACACAGTATCCTCGTTAGAGGGTACACAGTATCCCCGTTAGAGGGTACACAGTATCCTCTTTAGAGGGTATCCTCGTTAGAGGTACACAGTATCCCCGTTAGAGGGTACACATTATCCTCGTTAGTGGGTACTCAGTATCCACTTTAGAGGGTATCCTCGTTAGAGAGTACACAGTATCCCCGTTAGAGGGTACACAGTATCCTCGTTAGCGGGTACACAGTATCTCTTTAGAGTGTATCTTCGTTAGAGGGTACACAGTATCCTCGTTAGAGGGTACACAGTATTCTCGTTAGAGGACAGTATCCTCGTTAGAGGCTAAACAGTATCCTCGATAGAGGGTACACAGTATCCCCGTTAGAGGGTACACAGTATCCTCGTTAGAGTGTACACAGTATCCTCGTTAGAGGGTACACAGTATCCCCGTTAGAGGGTACACAGTATCCTCGTTAGAGTGTAAACATTATCCTCGTTAGAGGGTAGACAGTATCCTCGTTAGGGGTAACACAGTATCCCCGTTAGAGGGTACACAGTATCCTCATTAGAGGGTACAGAGTATCCTCTTTAGAGGGTATCCTCGTTAGAGGGTACACAGTATCGCCGTTAGAGGGTACACAGTATCACCGTTAGAGGGTACACAGTATCCTCGTTACAGGGTACACAGTATCCTCGTTAGAGGGTACACAGGATCTTTGTTAGAGTGTATCCTCGTTAGAGGGTACACAGTATCCCCGTTAGAGGGTACACAGTATCCTCTTTAGAGGGTTTCCTCGTTAGAGGTACACAGTATCCCCGTAAGAGGGTACACATTATCCTCGTTAGAGGGTACACAGTATCCTCTTTAGAGGGTATCCTCGTTAGAGGGTACACAGTATCCCCATTAAAGGGTACACAGTATCCTCTTTAGAGGGTATCCTCGTTAGAGGGTACACAGTATCCCCGTTAGAGGGTACACAGTATCCTCGTTAGAGGGTACACAATATCCCCGTTAGAGGGTAAACAGTATCCTCTTTAGAGGGTATCCTCGTTAGAGGTACACAGTATCCCCGTTAGAGGGTACACATTATCCTCGTTAGAGGGTACACAGTATCCTCTTTAGAGGGTTTCCTCGTTAGAGAGTACACAGTATCCCCGTTAGAGGGTACACAGTATCCTCGTTAGCGGGTACACAGTATCTCTTTAGAGGGTATATTCGTTAGAGGGTGCACAGTATCCCCGTTAGAGGTGCACAGTATCCCCGTTAGAGGGTACACAGTATCCTCGTTAGAGGGTACACAGGATCTTTCTTAGAGAGTATCCTCGTTAGAGGGTACACAGTATCACCGTTAGAGGGTACACAGTATCCTCGTTAGAGGGTACACAGGATCTTTGTTAGAGAGTATCCTCGTTAGAGGGTACAGAGTATCCCCGTTAGAGGGTACACACACAGTATGCTCGTTAGAGGGTACACAGTATCCCCGTTAGAGGGTACACAGTATTCTCGTTAGCGGGTACACAGTATCCTCTTTAGAGGGTATCGTCGTTAGAGGGTACACAGTATCCCCATTAGAGGGTACACAGTATCCTCGTTAGAGGGTACACAGTATCCCCGTTAGAGGGTACACAGTATCCTCTTTAGAGGGTATCCTCGTTAGAGGTACACAGTATCCCCGTTAGAGGGTACACATTATCCTCGTTAGTGGGTACTCAGTATCCACTTTAGAGGGTATCCTCGTTAGAGAGTACACAGTATCCCCGTTAGAGGGTACACAGTATCCTCGTTAGCGGGTACACAGTATCTCTTTAGAGTGTATCTTCGTTAGAGGGTACACAGTATCCTCGTTAGAGGGTACACAGTATTCTCGTTAGAGGACAGTATCCTCGTTAGAGGCTAAACAGTATCCTCGATAGAGGGTACACAGTATCCCCGTTAGAGGGTACACAGTATCCTCGTTAGAGTGTACACAGTATCCTCGTTAGAGGGTACACAGTATCCCCGTTAGAGGGTACACAGTATCCTCGTTAGAGTGTAAACATTATCCTCGTTAGAGGGTAGACAGTATCCTCGTTAGGGGTAACACAGTATCCCCGTTAGAGGGTACACAGTATCCTCATTAGAGGGTACAGAGTATCCTCTTTAGAGGGTATCCTCGTTAGAGGGTACACAGTATCGCCGTTAGAGGGTACACAGTATCACCGTTAGAGGGTACACAGTATCCTCGTTACAGGGTACACAGTATCCTCGTTAGAGGGTACACAGGATCTTTGTTAGAGTGTATCCTCGTTAGAGGGTACACAGTATCCCCGTTAGAGGGTACACAGTATCCTCTTTAGAGGGTTTCCTCGTTAGAGGTACACAGTATCCCCGTAAGAGGGTACACATTATCCTCGTTAGAGGGTACACAGTATCCTCTTTAGAGGGTATCCTCGTTAGAGGGTACACAGTATCCCCATTAAAGGGTACACAGTATCCTCTTTAGAGGGTATCCTCGTTAGAGGGTACACAGTATCCCCGTTAGAGGGTACACAGTATCCTCGTTAGAGGGTACACAATATCCCCGTTAGAGGGTAAACAGTATCCTCTTTAGAGGGTATCCTCGTTAGAGGTACACAGTATCCCCGTTAGAGGGTACACATTATCCTCGTTAGAGGGTACACAGTATCCTCTTTAGAGGGTTTCCTCGTTAGAGAGTACACAGTATCCCCGTTAGAGGGTACACAGTATCCTCGTTAGCGGGTACACAGTATCTCTTTAGAGGGTATATTCGTTAGAGGGTGCACAGTATCCCCGTTAGAGGTGCACAGTATCCCCGTTAGAGGGTACACAGTATCCTCGTTAGAGGGTACACAGGATCTTTCTTAGAGAGTATCCTCGTTAGAGGGTACACAGTATCACCGTTAGAGGGTACACAGTATCCTCGTTAGAGGGTACACAGGATCTTTGTTAGAGAGTATCCTCGTTAGAGGGTACAGAGTATCCCCGTTAGAGGGTACACACACAGTATGCTCGTTAGAGGGTACACAGTATCCCCGTTAGAGGGTACACAGTATTCTCGTTAGCGGGTACACAGTATCCTCTTTAGAGGGTATCGTCGTTAGAGGGTACACAGTATCCCCATTAGAGGGTACACAGTATCCTCGTTAGAGGGTACACAGTATCCCCGTTAGAGGGTACACAGTATCCTCTTTAGAGGGTATCCTCGTTAGAGGTACACAGTATCCCCGTTAGAGGGTACACATTATCCTCGTTAGTGGGTACTCAGTATCCACTTTAGAGGGTATCCTCGTTAGAGAGTACACAGTATCCCCGTTAGAGGGTACACAGTATCCTCGTTAGCGGATACACAATATCTCTTTAGAGTGTATCTTCGTAAGAGGGTACACAGTATCCCCGTTAGAGGGTACACAGTATCCCCGTTAGAGGGTGCACAGTATCCCCGTTAGAGGGTACACAGTATCCTCGTTAGAGGGTACACAGGATCTTAGTTAGAGGGTATCCTCGTAAGAGGGTACACAGTATCCCCGTTAGAGGGTACACAGTATACTCGTTAGAGGGTATCCTCGTTATAGGGTACACAGTATCCTCGTCAGAGGGTACACAGGATCTTTGTTAGAGGGTATCCTCGTTAGAGGGTACACAGTATCCCCGTTAGAGGGTACACAGGATCTTTGTTAGAGAGTATCCTCGTTAGAGGGTACACAGTATCCCCGTTAGAGGGTACACAGTATCCTCGTTAGAGAGTACACAGGATCTTTGTTAGAGAGTATCCTCGTTAGAGGGTACACAGGATCTTTGTTAGAGAGTATCCTCGTTCGAGGGTACACAGTATCCCCGTTAGAGGGTACACACACAGTATCCTCGTTACAGGGTACACAGTATCCCCGTTAGAGGGTACACACACAGTATCCTCGTTAGAGGGTACACAGTATCCTCGTTAGAGGGTACACAGGATCTTTGTTAGAGAGTATCCTCGTTAGAGGGTACACAGTATCCACATTAGAGGGTACACAGGATCTTTGTTAGAGAGTATCCTCGTTAGAGGGTACACAGTATCCTCGTTAGAGGGTACACAGGATCTTTGTTAGAGAGTATCCTCATTAGAGGGTACACAGTATCCCAGTTAG
>JAWPHD010016735.1:0-48271 GCA_037043455.1 Cyrtodaria siliqua
TCTTACATTTCTTATCCTAGCACAACCAAATTTGTTCATGGGCTTCCTTATAGCATTATCTTAAGGGCTGTATAAGCAGTTTTGGTTCCTGTAACCCATGGGCTCCCATGGAACCCAAATTATGATAGCCCATAAAATGTGTCCCATTTCACATCAAATTTTGCGTGTAAGCTGTGTTTACAAGTATATATCTCTTACAATTCTTACCCTAGCACAACCAAATTTGGCCATTAGCTTCATTATAGCTTTATCGTAAGGGCTGCTTAAGTAATTTTGGTTCCTGTAACCCCTGGGCTCCCATGGAACCCAAATTCTGATAGCCCTTAAAATATGTCTTTCACATCAAATTTTGCGTGTAAGGTGTGTTTACAGGTCTATATCTCTTACATTTCTTGTGCTAGCTGAACAAAATTTTGGAATTGGTTTCCTTATTGTATGTTGTAAAGGGTTGATAAGTAATTTTGTCTTCTGCAAATTCTTGGCTCCCATGGAACCGAAATTGTGATGGCCCATAAAATATGCAATAAAGGCAGATCTAGGTTTGCATGTAAGCATGTATATATCTATAATTTTGGTTTGGGATTTGTTATAGCATTATGCATCTTATTACTTCAGCCATATTGGGGCATGGGCTCCCTCGCGCCCCCCCCCCCCCCCCCCCCCCCCCCCCCACCCGCCCCCCCCCACTTTTTTTTTTTTTTACATATTTCTGTGTTGTTTTAGTCAATTCTTACACATATATGTTGCCCCCACTCCCCGTCCCCCTCCCCACCCCACCTCTCACCCGCCCTCCCCCCACTTGAATATATATATATAATTTTGACATATTTCTTTGTTGTTTTAGTAAATTCTTACACATATATGTTGCCCCCTCCTCCCCCCCCCCCCCCCCCCCCCCCTACTTGAAACTTTTTTTTTAAAAATATTTCTGTGTTGTTAGCTCTACTGGCCAAAGGCCAGCAGAGCTTATGGGATGCCGAGTTGTCCGTCGTCCGTCGTCGGCGTTAACTTTTGTCTCGTTAAGACGATAGGGCCTTCATTTTTCATCCGATCTTTACCATACTTTAACAGGTTGTTAATATCAATGAAAGCTCGGATGAGTTCGAAAACCAGCCAGATTAGACAAGTAACAGCGGAGTTATGGCTCTTGATTTAGTTAAAAATGCTATACTGCTCTATTTTGCCTCGTTAAGACGATAGGGCCTTCATTTTTCATCCTATCTTTACCAAACTTTACCACATTGTTAATATCAATGAAAGCTCGGACAAGTTCGAAAACCAGCCGTATCGGACTAGTAACAGCGGAGTTATGGACCTTGATTTAGTTAAAAATGCTATATTTTGCATCGTTAAGATGATAGTGGCTTCATTGTTCATCCGATTTTTACCAATCTTTATCAGATTGTTAATGTTGTTGCAAGCTCAAACAAGTTTGAAAACCAGTCATATTGGACCAGTAACGGCGGAGTTATGGCCCTTGATTTAGTTAAAAATGCTATATTTTGCCTCGTTAAGACGATAGGGGCGTCATCGTTCATCCGATCTTTACCAAACTTTATCAGATTGTTAATATTAATGAAAGCTCGGACAAGTTCGAAAACCAGCCATATCGGATTAGTAAAAGCGGAGTAATGGCCCTTGATTTAGTTAAAAATGCCATATTTTGCCTCGTTAAGACGATAGGGGCTTCATTGTTCATCCGATCTTTACCAAACTTTATCAGTTGTCAATATTAATGAAAGCTCGGACAAGTTCGAAAACCAGCCATATCGCTTTAGTAAAAGTGGAGTTATGGCCCTTGATTTAGTTAAAAATGCCATATTTTGTCTCGTTAAGACGATAGGGGCTTCATTGTTCATCCGATCTTTACCAAACTTTATCAGATTGTTAAAAGCTCTGACAAGTTCGAAAACCATTCATATCGGACCAGTAACAGCGGAGTTATGGCCCTTGATTTAGTTCAAAATTATATATTTTGCCTCGTTAAGATTTTTCATCCGATCTTTACCAAACTTTATCCGATTGTTAATGTCTATGAAAGCTTGGTCAAGTTCGAAAACCAACCAGATCGATCCAGTAACAGTGGAGTTATGGCCCTTGATTTTGTTAAAACGTGGAGTTATGGCCCTTGATTTGTTAAAACTGCTATAATTTGCCTCGTCAT
This sequence comes from Cyrtodaria siliqua, assembly GCA_037043455.1. Lineage (NCBI taxonomy): Eukaryota > Metazoa > Mollusca > Bivalvia > Adapedonta > Hiatellidae > Cyrtodaria > Cyrtodaria siliqua. Next base: position 2,165 of record JAWPHD010016735.1, read on the forward strand.
ACGATAGGGCCTTTATTTTGCATCTGATCTTTGCCAAACTTTAGTAGATTTTATGACTTCTTTTTATATATATAATTTTTTTTTTTCTTTCTTTTTTTTAATATTTTTTTTTTTTTTTTTTTTTTTTTTTTTAAATATTTTTATTATATTTTTTTTTTATTTTTTTTTTTTTTTTTAATATTTTTTTTTTTTTTTTTTAATTATTAGTTAATTTTTTTTTTTAGCTCTATGTTGGACAGTTGGACCATAACAGAGGAGTTATGGCTCTTGATTTAGTTAAAAATGCTATATTTGGCTCGTTAATATGGTAGGGCCTTCATTTCATCTGATCTTTACCAAACTTTACCAGATTCTTTAGTTATGGCCCTTGATTTAATCAAAAGCTGTTTTTTAATGCAGTCACTCGCTTCATTGATGTTATAAGAGTCGTGTTAGCCAGTAGAGCGTCCTCAGGCCCTCTTGGGCCTCTTGTTTTAATCAATTCTTACACATATATGTTGTCCCCTCCCATCCCCCCCACCCATCTCCCACCAACACACTTTATCACCCACGCTCCCCCCACATCACCCCCACTTGAAAATCTATTTTTTTTGTTTTTTTTTACATATTTCTTTGTTGTTTTAGTAAATTCTTACACATATTGTTGCCCCTCTTCCCCCCCCCCCCCACACACCCCCAAAACCCATTCTTAGCCTCTCACCCCTCCCCACCCCCACCCACCCCTACTTGTAACTTTTTTTTTTTTACATATTTCTGTGTTGCTTTTGTCAATTCTTACACATGTTGCCCCTTCTCCCCCCCCACCCCTCAACCCTCCCCCCCCCCCCCACCCACACACACAAACACTCATAACTCTTTTTTTTTTTTACTTATTTCTGTGTTGTTTTGGTCAATTCTTACACATACCTGTGTTGCCCCACCACCCCTCCCCACAACCTCCACCCCACCCACCCCCACGCTTGAAACGAATATTTTTATTTAATGTTTATTGTTTTTAGCTCTACTGATCAGAGATCAGCAGAGCTTATACGTGGTGCGTCGTCCGTCTGTCGGTCCGTAAACTTTTTTTTGTAGCGACAAATCCTCTGAAACTACTGAATGGATTTTCATGAAACTTTACAGAAATGTAGCCATGAAGTCTAGTTGATCCTAGCAAAAATTCATGTTGATGTGAAATCCAAGATGGCCGCCAAATCTAAAAATAGGTTTTTAAAAAACAAGTTGTGGCGACTACTTCTTGAAAACTATAAGTGATATTGATATGGGACTTTTCTAAATGATCAGCATGACATGGTGTTGGTCCTTGTCAAAAATCGTTTTGATTCGACGTTAAACATGGCTGCCAGCGGCCATCTTTGTTTACATAGAATTATATAATGAAAACTTGTAGCGACTACTCCTCTGAAACTACTGGACGGATTTTTATGAAACTTCACAGGAATGTTGCTTTTGATGTCTTATTGATCCTAGCAAAATTTTAGGTCGGCCAGAAATTCAAGGTGGCTGCCACGACTAAAAATAATTTTTCAAAATACAAGTTTGTAGCGACTTCTTCTTGAAAACTATAAGTGATATTATATGGGACTTTTTCTAAAATGATCAGCATGACATGATGTTGGTCCTTGTCAAAAATTGTTTTGATTCAACGTTAAACATTGCTGCCAGCGGCCATCTTTGTTTACATAGAGTTATATAGTAAAAACTTGTAGCGACTACTCCTTTGAAACTACTTGGCGGATTTTCATGACACTTTACAGGAATGTTGCTCTTAATGTCTAATTGATCCTAGCAAAATTTCAGATCAGCCAGAAATTCAAGATGGCCGCCACAGCTAAAAAAAGATTTTTAAAAAAGAAGTTTGTAGCGACTACATCTTGAAAACTATAAGTGATATTGATATGGGACTTTTTGTAAAATGATCAGCATGACATGATGGTTATCAGAGACAAACATTATTTTGATTCGACGTTAAACATGGCTGCCAGTGGCCATCTTTGTTTACATAGAGTTATATAATGAAAACTTGTAGCGATTACTCCTCTCAAACTACTTGACAGATTTTCATGAAACTTCACAGGAATGTTCCTCTTGATGTCTTATTGATCCTAGCAAAATTTCAGGTCGGCCGGAAATTCAAGATGGCCGCCACGACTAAAAATAATTTTTCAAAATACAAGTTTGTAGCGACTTCTTCTTGAAAACTATAAGTGATATTGATATGGGACTTTTTCTAAAATGATCAGCATGACATGATGGTTATTCGAGTCAAAAATTATTTTGATTCAATGTTAAACATGGCTGTCAGCGGCCATCTTTGTTTACATAGAGTTATATAATGAAAACTTGTAGCGACTACTCCTCTGAAACTACTTGACGGATTTTCATGAAACTTCACAGGAATGTTGCTCTAGATGTCTTATTGATCCTAGCAAAATTTCAGGTCGGCCGAAAATTCAAGATTGCCACCACGGCTAAAAATAGATTTTCAAAAAACAAGTTTGTAGCGACTACTTCCTGAAATCAAAATCAATCAGTAGAGCTTCAAGGTCATTGACCTCTTGTTAAAAAATAAGTTTGTAGCGACTACTTCTTGAAAACTATAAAAGATATTGATATGGGACTTTTTCTAAAATGATCAGCATGACATGATGGTAATCCGAGTTGAACATTATTTTGATTCGACGTTAAACATGGCTGCCAGTGGCCATCTTTGTTTACATAGAGTTATATAATGAAAACTTGTAGCGACTACTCCTCTGAAACTACTTGACGGATTTTCATGAAACTTCACACGAATGTTGCTCTTGATGTCTAATTGATCCTAGCAAAATGTCAGGTCGGCCAGAAATTCAAGATGGCCGCCATGGCTAAAAATAGATTTCAAATACAAGTTTGTAGCGACTACTTCTTGAAAACTATAAGTGATATTGATATGGGACTTTATCTAAAATGATCAGCATGACATGATGTTGGTCCTTGTCAAAAATCGTTTTGATTCGATGTTAAACATGGCTGTCAGCGGCCATCTTTGTTTACATAGAGTTATATAATGAAAACTTGTAGCGACTACTCCACTGAAACTACTTGACGGATTTCATGAAACTTCACAGGAATGTTGCTCTTGATGTCTAATTGATCTTAGCAAAATTTCAGATCGGCCAGAAATTCAAGATGGCCACCACAGCTAAAAATAGATTTAAAAAAAAAAGTTTGTAGCGACTACTTCTTGAAAACTGTAAGTGATATTGATATGGGTCTTTTTCTAAATGATCGGCATGACATGTGGTTATTCGAGTCGAACATTATTTTGATTCGACGTTAAACATGCTGCCAGTGGCCATCTTTGTTTACATAGAGGTTATATAATGAAAACTTGTAGCGACTACAACTCTGAAACTACTTGACGGATTTTCATGAAACTTCACAGGAATGTTGCTCTTGATGTCTAATTGATCTTAGCAAAATTTCAGGTCGGCCGGAAATTCAAGATGGCCGCCATGGCTAAAAATAGATTTTTAGCTCTACTGATCAGAGATCAGCAGAGCTTATGCCGTGGTGCGGAGTCCGTCGTCCGTCTGTCCGTCTGTCTGTCTGTCCGTAAACTTTTATTTGTAGCGACTTCACAGCTGAAACTACTGGATGGATATTCATGAAACTTACAGAAATGTTGCCCATAAAGTCTAGTTGATCCTAGCAAAAATTCATGTAGATGTGAAATCCAAGATGGCCGCCAAAGCTAAAAATAGAGTTTTAAAATACAAGTTTGTAGCGACTTCTTCTTGAAAACTATAAGTGATATTGATATGGGACTTTTTCTAAAATGATCAGCATGACATGATGTTGATCCTAGTCAAAAATCGTTTTGATTCAACGTTAAACATGGCTGCCAGCGGCCATCTTTGTTTACATAGAGTTATATAGTAAAAACTTGTAGCGACTTCACAGCTGAAACTACTGGATGGATATTCATGAAACTTTACAGAAATGTTGCCCATAAAGTCTAGTTGATCCTAGCAAAAATTCATGTTGATGTGAAATCCAAGATGGCCGCCAAAGCTAAAAATAGAGTTTTAAAATACAAGTTTGTAGCGACTTCTTCTTGAAAACTATAAGTGATATTGATATGGGACTTTTTCTAAAATGATCAGCATGACATGATGTTGATCCTAGTCAAAAATCGTTTTGATTCAACGTTAAACATGGCTGCCAGTGGCCATCTTTGTTTACATAGAGTTATATAGTAAAAACTTGTAGCGACTTCACAGCTGAAACTACTGGATGGATATTCATGAAACTTTACAGAAATGTTGCCCATAAAGTCTAGTTGATCCTAGCAAAAATTCATGTTGATGTGAAATCCAAGATGGCCGCCAAAGCTAAAAATAGAGTTTTAAAATACAAGTTTGTAGCGACTTCTTCTTGAAAACTATAAGTGATATTGATATGGGACTTTTTCTAAAATGATCAGCATGACATGATGTTGATCCTAGTCAAAAATCGTTTTGATTCAACTTTAAACATGGCTGCCAGCGGCCATCTTTGTTTACATAGAGTTATATAGTAAAAACTTGTAGCGACTTCACAGCTGAAACTACTGGATGGATATTCATGAAACTTTACAGAAATGTTGCCCATAAAGTCTAGTTGATCCTAGCAAAAATTCATGTTGATGTGAAATCCAAGATGGCCGCCAAAGCTAAAAATAGAGTTTTAAAATACAAGTTTGTAGCGACTTCTTCTTGAAAACTATAAGTGATATTGATATGGGACTTTTTATAAAATGATCAGCATGACATGATGTTGATCCTAGTCAAAAATCGTTTTGATTCAACATTAAACATGGCTGCCAGCGGCCATCTTTGTTTACATAGAGTTATATAGTAAAAACTTGTAGCGACTACTTCTCTGAAACTACTTGGCGGATATTCATGAAACTTTACAGGAATGTTGCTCTTGATGTCTGATTGATCCTAGAAAAATTTCAGGTCGGCCGGAAATTCAAGATGGCCGTCACAGCTAAAAATAGATTTTTAAAAAATAAGTTTGTAGCGACTACTTCTTGAAAACTATAAGTGATATTGATATGGGACTTTTTCTAAAATGATCAGCATTACATGATGTTGATCCTAGTCAAAAATCGTTTTGATTCAACGTTAAACATGGCTGCCAGCGGCCATCTTTGTTTACATAGAGTTATATAGTAAAAACTTGTAGCGACTACTTCTCTGAAACTACTTGGCGGATTGTCATGAAACTTTACAGGAATGTTGCTCTTGATGTCTAATTGATCCTATCAAAATTTCAGGTCGGCCGGAAATTCAAGATGGCCGTCACAGCTAAAAATAGATTTTTAAAAAATAAGTTTGTAGCGACTACTTCTTGAAAACTATAAGTGATATTGATATGGGACTTTTTCTAAAATGATCAGCATGACATGATGTAGATCCTTGTGGAAAATTATTTTGATTCGACGTTAAACATGGCTGCCAGTGGCCATCTTTGGTTACATAGAGTTATATATAGTAAAAACTTGTAGCGACTACTCCTCTGAAACTACTTGACGGATGTTCATGAAACTTCACAGGAATGTTGCTCTTGATGTCTAGTTGATCCTAGAAAAATTTCAGGTCGGCCGGAAATTCAAGATGGCCGCCACAGCTAAAAATAGATTTAAAATAAATAAGTTTGTAGCGACTACTTCTTCAAAACAATAAGAGATATTGATATGGGACTTTTTCTAAAATGATCAGTATGACATGATGTTGGTCCTTGTCGAAAATCGTTTTGATTTGACCTTAAACATGGCTGCTTTGTTTACATAGAGTTATATAATGAAAACTTGTAGCGACTACTTCTTTGAAACTACCTGACGGATTTTCATGAAACTTCACAGGAATGTTGCTCTTAATGTCTTATTGATCTTAGCAAAATTTCAGGTCGGCCGGAAATTCAAGATGGCCGCAACGGTTAAAAATAGATTTTCAAAAAACAAGTCTGTAGCGACTACTTCCTGAAATCAAAATCAATCAGTAGAGCTTCAAGGTCATTGACCTCTTGTTAAAATATAAGTTTGTAGCGACTACTTCTTGAAAACTATAAAAGATATTGATATGGGACTTTTTCTAAAATGATCAGTATGACATGATGGTTATCCGAGTCGAACATTATTTTGATTCAATGTTTAACATGGCTGTCAGTGGCCATCTTTGTTTACATAGAGTTATATAATGAAAACTTGTAGCAACTACTCCTCTGAAACTACTTGACAGATTTTCATGAAACTTCACAGGAATGTTGCTCTTGATGTCTAATTGATCCTAGCAAAATTTCAGGTCGGCCGGAAATTCAAGGTGGCCGCCACGGCTAAAAATAGATTTTCAAAAAACAAGTTTGTAGCGACTACTTCCTGAAATCAAAATCAATCAGTAGAGCTTCAAGGTCATTGACCTCTTGTTTGTGGTGGAGGCAGACCACCCATTTTTCCTGAGTAGAACCAGTACTGTACACCACCCGCCATCCGAAAGAATCGACACTTCCTCACTTAATTGCAGAAAAAAAAAAAATTTTTTTTTTATTTTTTTTTTAATGGCAATAATGATTCAGTGACAATGATTTTATATTCAAAGGTTTAGCACTTAAAATGTTTAATGTTGACAAACATTACAAAACAACCAGTTTGCTAAAATAATTCTTCTATTTAAAGGGACACTGTTACTTTCAGCTTATAAAACACAAAATAATTATGTTGTTATACATGCGGTCCCATGTATTGGAGTCTATCCTCCAAGAACATTAAAGAACCTTAGGAATCTATTTGATAGTAAGAGTATGGCAGGTTCCTGGATTCCTATGTATCCTTCCCCTCTCTCTGGGGTGGCTGTAAACAACCTATAATGTGTTGTTAAAGAACATCTAATTTGATTCAGTTCAAAAATGTTTTGTATAGAAAATAAATACATGATACAGTTGTAATGTTTAATGTATTGACATGCCAAAAATGCTTTAAAAATGCTAAATATGATTTAGAAATGTGTGATTAAACCTCTTTGATAAAATAATGATTTAAAAAAAAGGCCATGTTGGAGTATTTATACTGAAACCTGGCCTTTTATTGCATCACAAGCAGATACCAGCATTAATTTGTGATGACATGTTCATGATAAAACAGGACATAGGTATGCTTAGATTAAAATGTCAATTTGTGGAAGCAAAACACAACAGCCTCTGTGTAACATGATACTTCCCAATTATAATAGTGGATATGTTTCAATATGAAATTAATTTTTTAAAGGGACACTGTCTATAAGTAAAGCCTTTATTTAGCATAATGAAGTAACAAGCTGATATGGACACGCGTCTATTTTTTTGACCGAATCTGGTCTATGGAATTTCATCAATATTTGCATTTAGCTCCTGTTATGGAAAACTATGAACGCCCTTTTGAATGCTGACAAAGGCACTTGATGTTGCATAAACCCTCGATTTTATCAAGATGAAGGTCATTTGAAACATGTTTGGTGGATACGTCACTTTAGGCGAGACACCATGTTGCGCGCAACTTTTGTTGGTAATGTACACTGGAAACCCCAGGGGTCTTGGGTTCAGATCTCACTGGAGGCTTTTTTCCTGGTTTTTTTCTTCATAAGAAACCTTGGTTCATGGGTTAAAACATTTTTTTTATTATTTTTTTTTTCTAATTTTTTTTTTTATTTTATATATTTTCGTAATATTATAAAAGTTTTATTTTTAGCTCGACTGATCAGAGATCAGCAGAGCTTATGCCGTGGTGCGGCGTCCGTCGTCCGTCTGTCCGTCTGTCTGTCCGTAAAGTTTTATTTGTAGCGACTACTCCTCTGAAACTTCTTGATGGATATTCATGAAACTTTACAGAAATGTTGCCCATGAAGTCTAGTTGATCCTAGCAAAAATTCATGTTGATGTGAAATCCAAGATGGCCGCCAAAGCTAAAAATAGATTTTAAAATACAAGTTTGTAGCGACTACTTCTTGAAAACTATAAGTGATATTGATATGGGACTTTTTCTAAAATGATCAGCATGACATGATGTTGGTCCTTGTCAAAAATCGTTTTGATTCGACGTTAAACATGGCTGCCAGTGGCCATCTTTGTTTACATAGAGTTACATAGTAAAAACTTGTAGCGCCTACTCCTCTGAAACTACTTGACGGATTTCCATGAAACTTCACAGGAATGTTGCTCTTGATGTCTAATTGATCCTAGCAAAATTTCAGGTCGGCCGGAAATTCAAGATGGCCGCCACGGCTAAAAAATAATTTTTCAAAATACAAGTTTGTAGCGACTACTTCTTGAAAACTATAAGTGATATTGATATGGGACTTTTTCTAAAATGATCAGCATGACATGATGTTGGTCCTTGTCAAAAATTGTTTTGATTCAATGTTAAACATGGCTGCCAGCGGCCATCTTTGTTTACATAGAGTTATATAGTAAAAACTTGTAGCAACTACTCCTCTGAAACTACGTGGCGGATTTTCATGAAACTTTACAGGAATGTTGCTCTTAATGTCTAATTGATCCTAGCAAAATTTCAGATCGGCCAGAAATTCAAGATGGCCACCACAGCTAAAAATAGATTTTTAGCTCTACTGATCAGAGATCAGCAGAGCTTATGCCGTGGTGCGGCTTCCGTCGTCCGTCTGTCCGTAAACTTTTATTTGTAGCGACAACTCCTCTGAAACTACTGGATGGATATTCATGAAACTTTACGGAAATATTCCCCATAAAGTCTAGTTGATCCTAGCAAAAATTCGTGTTGATGTGAAATCCAAGATGGCCACCAAAGCTAAAAATAGAGTTTTAAAATACAAGTTTGTAGCGACTACTTCTTGAAAACTATAAGTGATATTGATATGGGACTTTTTCTAAAATGATCAGCATGACATGATGTTGATCCTTGTCAAAAATCATTTTGATTCAACGTTAAACATGGCTGCCAGCGGCCATCTTTGTTTACATAGAGTTATATAGTAAAAACTTGTAGCGACTACTCCTCTGAAACTACTTGGCGGATTGTCATGAAACTTTACAGGAATGTTGCTCTTGATGTCTAATTGATCCTAGCAAAATTTCAGATCTGCCAGAAATTCAGGATGGCCGTCACAGCTAAACATAGATTTTTAAAAAATAAGTTTGTGGCGACTACTTCTTGAAAACTATAAGTGATATTGATATGGGACTTTTTCTAAAATGATCAGCATGACATGATGTTGATCCTTGTGGAATTTTTTTGATTCGACGTTAAACATGGCTGCCAGTGGCCATCTTTGGTTACATAGAGTTATATAATAAAAACTTGTAGCGACTACTCATCTGAAACTACTTGACGGATGTTCATGAAACTTCACAGGAATGTTGCTCTTGATGTCTAGTTGATCCTAGAAAAATGTCAGGTCGGCCGGAAATTCAAGATGGCCGCCACAACTAAAAATAGATTTAAAATAAATAAGTTTGTAGCGACTACTTCTTCAAAACTATAAGAGATATTGATATGGGACTTTTTCTAAAATGATCAGTATGACATGATGTTAGTCCTTGTCGAAAATCGTTTTGATTTGACGTTAAACATGGCTGCCAGCGGCCATCTTTGTTTACATAGAGTTATATAATGAAAACTTGTAGCGACTACTCCTCTGAAACTACTTGACAGATTTTCATGAAACTTCACAGGAATGTTGCTCTTAATGTCTAATTGATCCTAGCAAAATTTCAGGTCGGCCGAAAATTCAAGATGGCCGCCACGGTTAAAAATAGATTTTCAAAAAACAAGTCTGTAGCGACTACTTCCTGAAATCAAAATCAATCAGTAGAGCTTCAAGGTCATTGACCTCTTGTTAAAAAATAAGTTTGTAGCAACTACTTCTTGAAAACTATAAGTGATATTGATATGGGACTTTTTCTAAAATGATCAGCATGACATGATGGTTATCCAAGTTGAACATTATTTTGATTCGACGTTAAACATGGCTGCCAGTGGCCATCTTTGTTTACATAGAGTTATATAATGAAAACTTGTAGCGATTACTCCTCTGAAACTACTTGACGGATTTTCATGAAACTTCACACGAATGTTCCTCTTGATGTCTTATTGATCCTAGCAAAATTTCAGGTTGGCCGGAAATTCAAGATGGCTGCCATGGCTAAAAATAGTTTTTCAAAATACAAGTTTGTAGCGACTACTTCTTGAAAACTATAAGTGATATTGATATGGGACTTTTTCTAAAATGATCAGCATGACATGGTGTTGGTCCTTGTCAAAAATCATTTTGATTCGATGTTAAACATGGCAGTCAGCGGCCATCTTTGTTTACATAGAGTTATATAATGAAAACTTGTAGCGACTACTCCTCTGAAACTGCTTGACGACGGATTTTCATGAAACTTCACAGGAATGTTGCTCTTGATGTCTAATTGATCCTAGCAAAATTTCAGGTCGGCCGGAAATTCAAGATGGCCGCCACGGCTAAAAATAAATTTTCAAAAGACAAGTTTGTAGCGACTACTTCTTGAAAACTATAAGTGATATTGATATGGGACTTTTTCTAAAATGATCAGCATGACATGATGTTGGTCCTTGTCAAAAATCATTTTGATTCGATGTTAAAGATGGCAGTCAGCGGCCATCTTTGTTTACATCGAGTTATATAATGAAAACTTGTAGCAATTACTCCTCTGAAACTACTTGACGGATTTTCATGAAACTTCACACGTATGTTCCTCTTGATGTCTTATTGATCCTAGCAAAATTTCAGGTCGGCCGGAAATTCAAAATGGCTGCCATGGCTAAAAATAGATTTTCAAAATACAAGTTTGTAGCGACTACTTCTTGAAAACTATAAGTGATATTGATATGGGACTTTTTCTAAAATGATCAGCATGACATGGTGTTGGTCCTTGTCAAAAATCATTTTGATTCGATGTTAAACATGGCAGTCAGCGGCCATCTTTGTTTACATAGAGTTATATAATGAAAACTTGTAGCGACTACTCCTCTGAAACTACTTGACGAAGGATTTTCATGAAACTTCACAGGAATGTTGCTCTTGATGTCTAATTGATCCTAGCAAAATTTCAGGTCGGCCGGAAATTCAAGATGGCCGCCACGGCTAAAAATAAATTTTCAAAAGACAAGTTTGTAGCGACTACTTCCTGAAATCAAAATCAATCAGTAGAGCTTCAAGGTCAATGACCTCTTGTTATTTTTATTTTAAGAGAATTTTTTTTCTTTCTCAAGAAACATTCGTTTATTTTTCTTTAATTGGGAGCTTAGGGGCCCTTGTTGGATAAGTTTTACGTAGAGTTATAGGGAAGAACTTCAAAAATCTTCTTCTCTGAAACTGTAAGAGCCAAAGGTTTAATATTTTGTATTTACCATCAGCTTATTGTCCTCTACCAAGATTTTCAAATGGTGACCCTGGGGTCAAATTAGGCCTTGCCCCAGGGGTCACTGTTTTACATCGACTGATATAGGGGAAAACTAAAAAAAATCTTCTGTAAACTACAAGAGTCAACAGTTTAATATTTTGTGTTTACACTCAGCTAATGGTCCTCTACCAAGTTTGATCAAATGGTGACCCTGGGGTCACATGTCAAACTTGGTTTCATGTGTTTTTATTAACGAAAGTTTGGTTTGTTATAAAAGCTAGTCAGACTTGAGCCAAATACATCATTCCTCCTATATAAGACACTTTATAAAAAAATAGTTTGATGCTGCCATATCTGTAAAACAATCCTTCTATCACCCCCCCCCCCCCCCCCCCCCCCCCCACACACACACCCACCCACCCACCCCACCCCACCCCACCATGGACACAATATAACCAGTAGAGTGATACAGGCCCTCTTGGGCCTCTTGTATTTTATGTCCCTTTGCTAGTTGTGGCATGGGCATGTACCTTTGCCAGTCGTGGGATGGTCATGTTCTTTGCCACTTGTGGGATGGGCATGTCCCTTTGCCAGTTTTCATTAGGGGATGTTGTGGGATTGGCTTGTCCTTTTGCCAGTTGTGAGTTGGGCATGTTGTGGGATGGGCTTGTCCCTTTGCCGGTTGTGGCTTGGGCATGTTGTGGGATGGAAATGTCCCTTTGCTAGTTGTGAAAAGGGCATGTTGTGGGATGGGCTTGGCCCTTTGCTAGTTGTGGCTTGGGCATGTTGTAGGATGGGCTTGTCCCTTTGCCAGTTGTGAGTTGGGCATGTTGTGGGATGGGAATGTCCCTTTGCCAGTTGTGAGATGGGCATGTTGTGGGATGGGGATGGGAATGGCCCTTTGCTAGTTGTGAAAAGGGCATGTTGTGGGATGGGCTTGGCCCTTTGCTAGTTGTGGGATGGGAATGTCCCTTTGCTAGTTGTGGGATGGGAATTTTGTGGGATGGGCTTGGCCCTTTGCTAGTTGTGGGATGGGCATGTTGTGGGATGGGAATGTCCCTTTGCCAGTTATGAGATGGGCATTTTGTTGGATGGGAATGCCCTTTGCTAGTTGTGGGATGGGCATGTTGTGGGATGGGCTTGGCCCTTTGCCAGTTGTGGGATGGGCTTGTCCCTTTGTCAGTTGTGGGATGGGCATGTTGTGGGATGGGAATGGCCCTTTGCTAGTTGTGAAATGGGCATGTTGTGGGATGGGAATGGCCCTTTGCTAGTTGTGAAAAGGGCATGTTGTGAGATGGGCTTGGCCCTTTGCTAGTTGTGGCTTTGGCATGTTGTGAGATGGGCATGTTGTGGGATGGGAATGGCCCTTTGCTAGTTGTGAAAAGGGCATGTTGTGGGATGGGATTGGCCCTTTGCTAGTTGTGGCTTGGGCATATTGTAGGATGGGCTTGTCCCTTTGCCAGTTGTGAGTTGGGCATGTTGTGGGATGGGAATGTCCCTTTGCCAGTTGTGAGATGGGCATGTTGTGGGATGGGGATGGGAATGGCCCTTTGCTAGTTGTGAAAAGGGCATGTTGTGGGATGGGCTTGGCCCTTTGCTAGTTGTGGGATGGGAATGTCCCTTTGCTAGTTGTGGGATGGGCATTTTGTGGGATGGGCTTGGCCCTTTGCTAGTTGTGGGATGGGCATGTTGTGGGATGGGAATGTCCCTTTGCCAGTTATGAGATGGGCATTTTGTTGGATGGGAATGCCCTTTGCTAGTTGTGGGATGGGCATGTTGTGGGATGGGCTTGGCCCTTTGCCAGTTGTGGGATGGGCTTGTCCCATTGTCAGTTGTGGGATGGGCATGTTGTGGGATGGGAATGGCCCTTTGCTAGTTGTGAAAAGGGCATGTTGTGGGATGGGCTTGGCCCCTTGCTAGTTGTGGGATGGGCATGTTGTGGGATGGGCTTGTCCCTTTGCCAGTTGTGGGATGGGCATGTTGGGGGATGGGAATGGCCCTTTGCTAGTTGTGAAAAGGGCATGTTGTGGGATGGGCTTGGCCCTTTGCTAGTTGTGGGATGGGCATGTTGTGGGATGGGCTTGTCCCTTTGCCAGTTGTGGGATGGGCATGTTGTGGGATGGGAATGTCCCTTTGCCAGTTGTGAGATGGGCATGTTGTGGGATGGGAATGGCCCTTTGCTAGTTGTGAAAAGGGCTTGTTGTGGGATGGGCTTGGCCCTTTGCTAGTTGTGGCTTGGGCATGTTGTGAGATGGGCATGTTGTGGGATGGGAATGGCCCTTTGCTAGTTGTGAAATGGGCATGTTGTGGGATGGGCTTGGCCCTTTGCTAGTTGTGACTTGGGCATGTTGTAGGATGGGCTTGTCCCTTTGCCAGTTGTGAGATGGGCATGTTGTGGGATGGGCATGGCCCTTTGCCAATTGTGGGATGGGCATGCCCCTTTTGTCAATGGGATGGGTATGTTGTGGGATTGGCCCTTTGCTAGTTGTGGCATGGGCATGTCCCTTTGCCAATTGTGGGATGGGCATGTCCCTTTGCCAGTTGTGGGATGGGCATGGCCCTTTGCTAGTTGTGGGATGGGCATGTTGTGGGATGGGCATGGCCCTTTGCTAGTTGTGGCATGGGCATGTCCCTTTGCCTATTGTGGGATGGGCATGTCCCTTTGCCAGTTGTGGGATGGGCATGCCCCTTTGCCAGTTGTGAGATGGGCATGGCCCTTTGCCAATTGTGGGATGGGCATGCCCCTTTTGTCAATTGTGAGATGGACGTGTCCCTTTGCCAGTTTTGGGATGGGCATGTCCCTTTGCCAGTTGTGGGATCGACATGTTGTGGGATGTCCCTTTGCTAGTTGTGGCATGGGCATGTCCCTTTGCCAGTTGTGGCATGGGCATGCCCCTTTTATCAGTTGTGGCGTGGGTATGTCCCTTTGCCTGTTGTGCTTTGTTTGTGTCCTTTGGCTACTGGCGTATTACGTATTTCGTCGGCATTGTAGGCATTGGCGGTCCAATCCAAATAATTTCCCATGGATGCTCCTGAGTGGAAGAAGTTGTTTTTTTGGCTTCCGCCATTCAAGGTGGCCACCGTTGCTAAAATAAGCAAACACCTGAAAAAATCTCCTTCTCCGGAATGACAAGATGGATTTCGACAACAATTGTTGGAGCCAAAATCCGAGACCTTTGCGTATTTACACATCCTAACTAAGAAATACACCACACATGAACTTGAAATCTCAAAAGTATAGTCACTGTAATAGTAAATTACTGCAAGCTCCCCAAATTGTACCCCTGTAGAGTGGCCCTACTCCTCTGAAACTACTTGAAGGATCTTCATGAAAATTGACAGGAATGTTACTCTTGTTACAAAAATGATTTTCATTTGAGACAACTGTAAGGGCTGCTTGGACTTCAGATATGCCTCCTCGAAACATGACTTCAAACAAAATTGTACTGTTTAATGATTAACAAACACTATCCCTTCAAATAATCACAAGCATATAAAAAGTTATAATATACCGTTCCAAGATCTAGCTGTTCAGATTTTCAGGAGAGCTTTACAAAGTCATGGAACTCTTGTTCTTATTTATTTTGCTCACAATAATGGTCATTACATTTTTTAGCTTATAGAGCGATACAGCCGTCATGGGCATCTTGTTTGAATAATTTCCCCTTGAATTACATGTATAACCTGGAACTTAATCTTGCCTTTTACAAAGTGATTGGGGCTAATAACTTTCAAAGTATTAGGTCTAAAACAATGAATCTTTGTACTTATCATCATCATGATCCAATGAATACATCTGAAAAAAGCCCATTACATACAAAGGTCAAAGCCTTAAAAAAAATATTTTCAAGAAGCATTGAACAGACAGATTTTATGCTCCTGCCATTCGAAAAATGGTGGAAAGGCATAATTGTTACCCCTGTCCGTGTGTGCATTTGTTATCCAATCTTCTCCAAACTTGATCAAATTGTATATGGGCACAATGTCTCATCCAACTTTGATAATCGGCCCCATCACCCCAGTAATTCCAGAGTTATGCTCCTTGGAATAGTAATAATTCATGAAATTAACATTGTGCGGACTCACATTTTGGGTAGTTGTTATCCAAGCTTGGTAAAATTGAATATTGGCACAATGTCTCTGTCAGGGTCGATAATCGGCCACATTACGTCAGTAGTTCCAAAGTTCTCAGTAGTTCCAAAGTTATGCCCCTGGGAATAGTCAAAATTCACGAATTAATGTCGGAAAGACAATTTCCTTATTAATGTGAAGCAGTAGCTGGGGCATTAGTTTTCCTATTGGACACTTTTCTTATTCTTTATTAATTATCGCCAACCCCTAGACTATCAGTTTGTTGAAATAAAGTCCTTGAGGTAAAAAATTGCTTTGTCTCTTTGGTCCAAAGTTGAATGTAAAATTTGTCCATGCTTTGCATAGACTAATTTGAAAAAATTTGGTCTTCTATCAAGTTTGTTCATATGGTGATCCTAAGATCAAATCTGGCCCCGGGGGGGTCACCGTTTTACATGGAGTAATATAGAAATTATATGAGCTAGAGGTCTAACATTTTGAATGTACAGTAAGCTGAAGGTTCTCTACCATGTTTGTTTAAATGGCGATCCTGGGGTCAAATTTGACAAATTTGGCCCTACACCCAGGGGTCATATGTTTTACATAGACTTATATAGGGAAAACTTAAAAAAGTGTCTTCTATGAAGCCGCAAGAGATTGAGCTCTCATATATTGCATGTATTATAATCGTGTAGTCCTCTACCAAATCTGTTTAAACAGTGACCCTGGGATGAAATCTGGACCCGTCCCAAGTGTCACGGTTTTACATAGTTTATATATAGAAAAATCTTTAAAAAAAGCACGTGTGACTTATGTAGGAAAAAAATTATAAAATATTAACTGAAACCACAAGGCATAGAGCTCTGATATATTGCATGTATTATGTATTATAAGCTTATGGTTCTCTACCATATCTGTTCAATGGTGACCTGGGGTCAAATGTGGCTCCACCTCAGAGGTCATAGTTTAACATAGTGTTATATAGGAAAACCTTTAAGAAAAATATTCTTCTCTGAAACCACAATGCATAGAGCTCCTAAATGTTGCATGCAGCATAAGCGTATGGTTCTCTACCAAGTTTGTTCAAATGGTGACCCTGTGGTCAAATCAGATGGAAAAAAGCATCCAATTGAATTTTACCATATTGAACATTCAATGTGACATTCAAAGGTAATGGATTACCAGTAACACATATTAATGACTTCATGCCCAGAAGCTAAGCACTTCATTTCAGTTCAGACCATTGAACAGTTTTGTTGCGGCTAGTCAGGAGCTACGTAACCCTGCAAGGCGTGCCGCTGTCTGGAATCATCTATCAACCACTTGGTTTTTGTCTATGTTTTTATCCTGCTTTTAAAGTGGCCCTAAAAAGCAGCATGTAAACTACATGTACTACTGAAAACCTCGACTGGATCTGGCGAGATGTCCCTTGTTGTATCGACTTCCCGCATGTGATAATGGGGATCTATGACAGTTTCATGATGTTGTGAGGTGAAAGTTGAGTGTTTGTCCAGTGTGTAT
Organism: Cyrtodaria siliqua; assembly: GCA_037043455.1. Taxonomy (NCBI): domain Eukaryota; kingdom Metazoa; phylum Mollusca; class Bivalvia; order Adapedonta; family Hiatellidae; genus Cyrtodaria; species Cyrtodaria siliqua. The sequence continues at coordinate 19,160 of JAWPHD010016735.1, forward strand.
AACAAAGGCACCATCAACTAAACAAAAAACTGGTAGATTACTAACAAAAACCAACGTGATTGTCTGAAAACTATTCTACAATTAATCTGCTTTGAAAATCTAATCATCAACAGACTAGCTGCAATGGAAATATTCACTTCAGTCTTCTTTTGCTGCATTGCATCTTGTAATTTACGGAACTTGATAAAAGTGGACTGGACTGTACTGCATATGTAATCTTCCTTGAAAAGTTTGCCAAGAAGCCTTGTACCACATGGTGAGGGTAAAGAAAATTGATCGATCGATCGAGCCAAAAACTTGTCATACGAATCACAATAAGGGTAGACCAAGTTGTTAATATTGATACATGCACATATTTTGCCAAAGGTAATTATAGGATTTGTATTATTTGCTTAAATCATATCGCTAAAAGCTTAAAGTTAGAGCCATTTCGATAATTTCATCACATTTGGTGCCATCGGCAAAGCCCAGAGGAGGCCGTGCTAAAGGTCATCATGTGAGCAATTTACGGCCATTTGACCTTCTTGTTTAAATGTTGCCTAATAAGAGTAGATTTGAAGCGAGCCTAATAAGGCCATCCTTAAAAGAAAGTTGGTTTGCTATGCTCCGACCTACCCACTAAAAAGGGAGCTCTACCCAACTTTTTTTGAACATTTAGGGGTCTTTTTTTTTGTTCTTTTCTTTACATTTTTCAGGATCGCGACGCAAATCGCACCAGTATCAGGTATATATGTTGTTAAAGGGAATGTAGCGACACAGCCAAACTATCTTTAGTATTGAGAGTTCTGAAAAACTTGAACAAAGGTGAAAGAATTATCAAAATCGGTTGATAAACAAAGAAGATATGATCAGTTGAAGTTTCTGTTTTGAGAGCTATGACATCACGGTTCTAAATGATTTCTACGGGAAAATTGACAGCAACTGTATGAAAAATATGTAATACTGAATGGCAATAATGCTTTATATGACCAGTAAAACAAATTGCATTCATTTGCAGTGATTTTCTTTGTTTTAAATGATATTCATCAATATTCCATATATAGTAATATGGAACTATGACATCAAAATGGCGGCTCCCATATGCGTTTTAGAACAACCTTTAAATGGTCATATCTTTTTTATTTATCATCCGATTTTGATAATTCTTTCACATTTTTCCAAGTTTTTCAGAACGCTCAATAATAGAGCTTGTTTGGCTGTGTCGCTACATTCCCTTTAATTTTATTTTTTATGCCCCGAAAGGGTTTCGGGGGCATATAGTAATCACACCATCTGTCAGTCCGTCCGTCAGTCTGCAGTTCATGTCCGGACCGTAGCGTCACAACCCCTTCAGGGATTTTTAAATAACTTGGCACAAGTGATCACCATAACAAGACGATGTGTCGCGCGCAAAACCCCGGTCCGTACCTCAAAGGTCAAGGTCACACTTGCAGTTCATAGGTAAAAAATTTCGTCGGACCGCCGTTTGTGTCTGGACCGCAACGTCACAACCCCTGCAGGGATTTTTAAATAACTTGGCACAAGTGATCACCATAACAAGACGATGTGTCGCATGCAATACCCAGGTCCGTACCTCAAAGGTCAAGGTCACACTTGCAGTTCATAGGTCAAAAACAGGTACGCAATTTCGTGTCCGGACCGTAACATCACAACCCCTGCAGGGATTTTTAAATAACTTGGCACAAGTGATCACCATAACAAGACGATGTGTCGCGCGCAAAACCCAGGTCCGTACCTCAAAGGTCAAGGTCACATTTGCAGTTCATAGGTCAAAAACAAGTACGCAATTTCGTGTCCGGACCGTAACGTCACAACCCCTGCAGGGATTTTAAAATAACTTGGCACAAGTGATCACCATAACAAGACGATGTGTCACGCGCAAAACCTAGGTCCGTACCTCAAAGGTCAAGGTCACACTTGCAGTTCATAGGTCAAAATTTCCGTATGTCTGCATTTTGTGTCCGGACTGTAACGTCGCAACCCCTGCAGGGATTTTTAAATAACTTGGCACAAGTGATCACCATATCAAGACGATGTGTCGCGCGCAATACCCAGGTCTGTACCTCAAAGGTCAAGGTCACACTTGCAGTTCATAGGTCAAAAACAGGTACGCATTTTTGTGTCCGGACCGTAACATCACAACCCCTGCAGGGATTTTTAAATAACTTGGCACAAGTGATCACCATAACAAGACGATGTGTCGCGCGCAAAACCTAGGTCCGTACCTCAAAGGTCAAGGTCACACTTGCAGTTCATAGGTCAAAAACAGGTACGGAATTCCGTGTCCGGACCATAACGTCACAACCCCTGCAATAACTTGGCACAAGTCATCACCATAACAAGACGATGTGTCGCGCGCAAAACCCTGGTCCGTACCTCAAAGGTCAAGGTCATGCAGTTCATAGGTCAAAAACAGGTACGCAATTTCGTGTCCTGACCGTAACGTCACAACCCCTGCAGGGATTTTTAAATAACTTGTCACAAGTGATCACCATAACAAGACGATGTGTGTCGCGTGCAAGACCCAGGTCTTCAAGGTCAAGGTCACACTTGGAGGTCAAAAGTCAAATTGTGTCCGGTCAATAACTCTGGCATTCATTGACGGATTTTCAAATAACTTGGCACAAGTGCTCACCACAACAAGACGATGTGTCGCGCACAAAATCCAGGTCTGTGGCCCCAAGGTCAAGGTCACACTTAGAGGTCAAAGGTCAAATCATGTCCGGTCAGTAACTTTTGCATGCCTGGACGGATTTTCAAATAACTTGGCACAAGTGCTCACCACAACCAAACGACGTGTCGAGCTTAAAATCCAGGTCCGTGGCTCCAAGGTCAAGGTCATACTTAGAGGTCAAAGGTCACTTTGGGGGCATTTGTCACTTACAGTGATATTTCTTGTTTAGTATATTATTATAAATCAATCTTAACTGAAAACATAACAGTAATGAAACACGTTAAATCAGATTGTATATATGTATACACAGATTGACAGGACATTGTATTTTGTAAACACTTTCACAGATGGTCAGAGGACTCAGTAAAAAAAAAAAAAGAAAGATCCTAGATACCTACCAACTTAAATATTTTTGAGTCGGAGCACAGCAAACCAACAATTTTTAACTCTACTGGCCGAAGGCCGGCAGAGCTTATGGGATGGCGAGTTGTCCGTTGTCTGTTAACTTTTGCCTCATTAAGACGATAGGGCCTTCATTTTTAATCCGATCTTTTTCAAACTTTACCAGATTGTTGATATCAACGAAGGAGTTTGAAAACCAGCCAGTTCGGACCAGTAACACTGGAGTTATGGCCCTTGATATAGTTAAAATGGCTATATTTTGCCTCAACACGATACGGCCTTCATTTTTCATCAAACTTTGCCCTGGCCGAATTTCAACGAAACTTAACAAGGATGATCAGTATCAAGCCTAGTTGTGCATATCATCGCCTTGTTCCAGTTGAATGATTTTTAGCGTAGTTTATTAATATGGCCCTTTAAAGGTTTTAATATACAAACGAGTCTCTTCTGAACTCCAGTGCTCCAAGAAAATTAAAATTGGGGACTAGCCCATGGCAAGTAGATTTCAAAAGTCCACTTGCCCTGACTGAAAAGTCACTAGCCCTGATTTATTTTTTAGTTGCCCCGAAATTGTTAGTACCAATGAATAGTTGCCGGTACATAGCTTTTGTCAATATTGAATACTTCGCTTTTTTACTTTGTTTTATTTGTAATTAATTAATAATACACCTATGATTAGAATCATACAATAAGGTTCTATTTTCCTTTATTTTCCTTTTATTTATCCATTGCATCATATAACAAAAACAGTACCATTTTCTTTTACATTTTTAGGATCGCGCCGCAAATCACATAAAAACCCGTACTGGGTCACGCAAATTAAACCATCCAAAAACAGGTGCACGTTCCCTTGTTATTAAGCAGCTTGCATTTGTGAATAAGCGTTTGTTGTAAAGTGTTTTTACAAACTTGCTAAAAATAGAAAATACAGCAATTCATTGAAAAATAAGAATATAAAATCGAAATCACCGTTCAAACAGTTAATATTCGAGTGATCTTACTTCTTCTACATGTCCAGCGTGACAAATTTGTATGACCACTCAATGTTAATATGAAAGCTGTAATGCGATTGGTTCAAATCGTGTAATCAACCAATGAAATGCACGCTTTCAAATTGATGAACTTTAATCAAGGGAGAGAACTCTTTATTGTTCAACAAATGACATTATGTCTTCAAATTAAATTAGCCCCGGGCGTCGGGCTATCCTATTCTTTGAGCACTGAACTCCTGGCTGATTTCAACGGATCTTTTGGGGGATGATGAGTGCCAAGCCTAGTTGCACATGTCATCGCTGTGTTCCGGTTGAAGTTTATGATGCCAATCCTTGATATAAGTGCCAGTAGAGCGTCCACAGGCTCTCTTGGGCCTCTTGTTTAAGGATGGCATAAACACTATTTTTCACAGCATGTGTCATATACTCTTTTGTCTAATTTTATATTTCATTTTCTACCACAGTTCAAAGAAATTAACCATGCACACAAAGTTTTATCTGATGGTACAAAGCGAGGAATCTATGACAGATATGGCTCAATAGGATTGTACGCTGCGGACACATTCGGTGAAGAAAACGTCAACACATACCTGGTCTTGACAAGTGGATGGTGTAAGGTAAGGCTGTTCAGAAAAAAACACAAAATAATTGGTTCTCAAGATTTCAACCATAAAGATTTACCACCACTAATTACATGTAAACCTCCGAGGTGTAGTCGAATGTAGTTCCTATAATAAAAGGTAACTCCTCCTTTTTTGATGGAAATGGGCATTATAAGAAGGGAAAACTGCCCATTTCTATTCGATTTTGTGGTTGTATGTATAAGAAGCGTATCAATAGGTTTTGAAATCTCGACTCTATGCTTATACTTTGTGAGCAATGAGAACAGTCAATCAATGAAAACAGCTGTACCCTTGACCTGTGTAGTAAACAAACAAGAACTTCCTTACATGTCTTGTGACCCCACCTTTTCTGGTGATTTTTCAAGTGGAAAATTAGTTTTCTATGTGAACAGTACACTGCTGCATTATCCATAATTGAGTTGAATTTGCAGCAAATCATTAATGCGTGACACTTTAACAGTGGTGTCTATGGGGAAAATAATTAGTGGTTTCATACCTAAAAACATTTTTTGAATGGGCATATATAGTCAGTTACTCAAACTCATCTGCATCGAAATGCCGTTTTCATAAAATCCAGTCATGGCACCAATCTTAGTTAAAGCGGACCACTGACCATACTATATTTATACCCCCAGCTTCAATGATAGGAATCACTTTGTCCGTCACATCTCTTTCCATCCCATCCAGTCACGTCTCGTCGTGTCCTGTTGCATTATTTAACAGATGATGGTTGCATATTTGCTTTTTCTTAAAATACATGAAAACCACAACATTCCACTAATTATACAGACTTCATAAGGTTACACTCCACTAACTTTTGTCTTGCCTTTTCGAAGAAAAAAGACATAAGTTTGCTTTTCCGGCGGCGGTGGCAAAGGCAAAGGCGTCAACGTTTAAGTTTTGCGTTTAGGTCACTTTCTCACAAACTGTATGCGCTAGACCTTTCAAACTTTGCTTATAGTTGTATCTTGGGTGGTACATTGCAATGTGACAAAGCACATGTACACGTGACCTTGACCCTCCAAACAAAGGGCAGATAACTTAATAATTTTTACGTTCAACTTTTGCATTTAGGTCACTTTTTCACAAACTGTATGGACTAAAACCTTACAAACTTTGCTTATAGTTCTATCTTGAGTGGTACATAGCAACGTGACAAAGCAAATGTGGATGTCACGTGACCTTGACCTTCCAAGCAAAGGGAGGATAACCTTATAATTTTTACCTTCAACTTTTGCATTTAGGTCACTTTTTCACAAACTGTATGCACTAAAACCTTACAAACTTTGCTTATAGTTGTATCTTGAGTGGTACATTGCAACGTGACAAAGCAAATGTGGGTAAACTTGTAGCGACTACTCCTCTGAAACTACTTGGCGGATTTTCATGAAACTTCACAGGAATGTTGCTCTTGATATCTAGTTGATCTTAGCAAAATTTCAGGTCTGCCGGAAATTCAAGACAGCCGACTCGGCTATAAATAGATTTTTAAAAAACAAGTTTGTAGTGACTACTTCTTGAAAACTGTAAGTGATATTGATATGGGACTTTGTCTAAAGTGGTCAGCATGACACTATGTTGATCCTTGTCGAAATTTATTTTGATTCGACATTAAACATGACAGCCAGCGGCCATCTTTGTTGACATAGAGTTATATAGTAAAAACTTGTAGCGACTACTGCTCTGAAACTACTGGACGGATTTTCATGAAACTTCAGAGGAATGTTGCTCTTGATGTCTAGTTGATCCTAGCAAAATTTCAGGTCAGCCGGATATTTCAAGATGGCCGCCACGGCTAAAAATAGATTTTTAAAAAACAAGTTTGTAGCGACTACTCCTCTGAATCTACGTGACTGATTTTCATGAAACTTCACAGGAATGTTGCTCTTGATGTCTAGTTGATCCCAGTAATATTTTAGTTCGGCCGGAAATTCAAGATGGCCGCCATGACGAAAAGTAGATTTTTAAAAAACAAATTTATAGCGACTATTTGTAGATAACTATAAGTGATATTGATATGGGACTTTTTCTAAAATGATCAGCATGACATGATGTTGGTCCTTGTTGAAAATTATTTTGATTCATACATTAAACATGGCTGCTAGTGGCCATCTTTGTTTACATAGAGTTATATAGTAAAAACTTGTAGCGACTACTTCTCTGAAATTACTTGACATTTTTTATGCCCCCGAAAAGGTTTTGGGGTCATATAGTAATCGCACCGTCCATCTGTCTGTCTGTCTGTCTGTCCGGATTCCGTCATTCCGCAGTTCGTGTCCAGACTGTACCTTCAAAACCCCTTCATGGATTTTTGATTAACTTGGCACGAGTGATCACCATAACAAGACGATGTGTCGCGTGCAAAACCCAGGTCCATACCTCAAAGGTCAAGGTCACACTTGAAGTTCATAGGTCAAAAACAGGTACGCAATTTCGTGTCCGGACCGTAACGTCACAACCTCTGCAGGGATTTTTAAATAACTTTGCTCAAGTGATTACCATAACAAGACAATGTGTCGCGTGCAAAACCCAGGTCCGTACCTCAAAGGTCACGATCACACTTGCAGTTCATAGGTCAAAAACAGGTACGCAATTTCGTGTCCGGACCGTAACGTCACAACCCCTGCAGGGATTTTTAAATTACTTGGCACAAGTGATCACCATAACAAGACGATGTGTCGCGCGCAAAACCCAGGTCCGTACATCAAAGGTCAAGGTCATACTTGCAGTTCATAGGTCAAAAACAGGTACGCAATTTCGTGTCCGGACCGTAATGTCACAACCCCTGCAGGGATTTTTAAATTACTTGGCACAAGTGATCACCTCAACAAGACGATGTGTTGCGCGCGAAACCCAGGTTTTCAAGGTCAAGGTCACACTTGGAGGTCAAAAGTCAAATTGTGTCCGGTCAATAACTCTGGCATTCATGGACGGATTTTCAAATAACTTGGCACAAGTTCTCACCACAACAAGACGATGTGTCACGCACAAAATCCAGGACTGTGTCCCCAAGGTCAAGGTCACACTTAAAGATCAGAGATCAGCAGAGCTTATGCCGTGGTGCGGCGTCCGTCGTCCGTCCGTCTGTCCGTCCGTCTGTCCGTCTGTCTGTCCGTAAACATTTATTTGTAGCGACTACTCCTCTGAAACTACTGGATGGATATTCATGAAACTTTACAGAAATGTTGCCCATGAAGTCTAGTTGATCCTAGCAAAAATTGATGTTGATGTGAAATCCAAGATGGCTGCCAAAGCTAAAAATAGATTTTTAAAATACAAGTTTGTAGCGACTACTTCTTGAAAACTATAAGTGATATTGATATGGGAATTTTTCTAAAATGATCAGCATGACATGATGTTGGTCCTTGTCAAAAATCGTTTTGATTCGACATTAAACATGGCTGCCAGTGGCCATCTTTGTTTACATACTGTTATATAGTAAAAACTTGTAGCGACTACTCCTCTGAAACAACTTGCCGGATTTTCATGAAACTTTACAGGAATGTTGCTCTTGATGTCTAATTTGTCCTAGCAAAATTTCAGGTCGGCCAGAAATTCAAGATGGCCACCACAGCTAAAAATAAATTTTTAAAAAATAAGTTTGTAGCGACTACTTCTTGACAACTATATGTGATATTGATATGGGACTTGTTCTAAAATGATCAGCATGACATGATGTTGATCCTAGTCGAACATTATTTTGATTCGACGTTAAACATGGCTGCCAGTGGCCATCTTTGTTTACATAGGGTTATATAGTAAAAACTTGTAGCGACTACTCCTCTGAAACTACTTGACGGATTTTCATGAAACTTCACAGGAATGTTGCTCTTGATGTCTAGTTGATCCTAGAAAAATTTCAGGTCGGCCGGAAATTCAAGATGGCCGCCACAGCTAAAAATAGATTTAAAATAAATAAGTTTGTAGCGACTACTTCTTCAAAACAATAAGAGATATTGATATGGGACTTTTTCTATAGCGACTTCACAGCTGAAACTACTGGATGGATTTTCATGAAACTTTACAGAAATGTTGCCCATAAAGTCTAGTTGATCCTAGCAAAAATTCATGTTGATGTGAAATCCAAGATGGCCGCCAAAGCTAAAAATAGAGTTTTAAAATACAAGTTTGTAGCGACTTCTTCTTGAAAACTATAAGTGATATTGATATGGGACTTTTTCTAAAATGATCAGCATGAAATGATGTTGATCCTAGTCAAAAATCGTTTTGATTCAACGTTAAACATGGCTGCCAGTGGCCATCTTTGTTTACATAGAGTTATATAATGAAAACTTGTAGCGACTACTCCTCTGAAACTACTTGACGGATTTTCATGAAACTTCACAGGAATGTTGCTCTTGATGTCTAATTGATCCTAGCAAAATTTCAGGTTGGCCGGAAATTCAAGATGGCTGCCATGGCTAAAAATAGATTTTCAAAATACAAGTTTGTAGCGACTACTTCTTGAAAACTATAAGTGATATTGATATGGGACTTTTTCTAAAATGATCAGCATGACATGATGTTGGTCCTTGTCAAAAATTGTTTTGATTCGATGTTAAACATGGCTGTCAGCGGCCATCTTTGTTTACATATAGTTATATAATGAAAACTTGTAGCGACTACTCCTCTGAAACGACTTGACGGATTTTCATGAAACTTCACGGGAATGTTGCTCTTGATGTCTAATTGATCCTAGCAAAATTTCAGGTCGGCCGGAAATTCAAGATGGCCTTCACGGCTAAAAATAATTTTTCAAAAAACAAGTTTGTAGCGACTACTTCCTGAAATCAAAATCAATCAGTAGAGCTTCAAGGTCATTGACCTCTTGTTTAACAAGTAGCTAAAAAATATTAAATTGATTCCCGAGCTTTCTATAATAACAACAGTCTGGCCAAGTTTAGGAAATAATTATGGTTAAAAGTGTCATAATTTATAAATACCATATTTGACCTAATTACCACACAGTGTGGTTATTTTTTTTTCTTCAAAAGTACTGGAAAAGGATGTAGTGAAATGTCTAATAAGCGCACACTAAAAAAATGGCCAGGGTTGGAAACAAGAAAAGACATCTTTATTAACAGAGACAAGTCGGCACTATTTATCTTGAATATGAGTAAATCATCAAAGCTTAATAGAGAAAAGTAACAAACTCAAAAAGACACTACTTACCAATTGAATCAAACAAAAATAACCTGTAAACTAAGTATTCTCGACTGTTTTTCTACCTACATCATGTAGGTAGTACATCATGTAGGTAGAAAAACAGTTGAAAATACTGTTGAGAATACTTAGTTTACAAAAAGAACTATTATTAGCTTTTGGCCAATCAGATACTGAGGCCGGTTTTGGCACGTGACCTGTAGATACGTTTGTCAAGAGTGAAACAAAAATTGGAATATGAACGAAATTTTATTTGCAAGAAAGAGAATTTGAACACAAATAATGTTAGGAAGAAATTTAAATACCTTGTGTTTACTCATTACTGGGTCACAAAAGGATACAGAGGCTGTTGTGATCGATCATTCTGTACAATATTTGTATATTATACTGTAACGGTGTGTGGGGAAGGGCTGGTGGCAGATACACCTTCCAAAATAAACAGTTGTGATCGATCATTCTGTACAATGTTTGTATATTATACTGTAACGGTGTGTGGGGAAGGGCTGGTGGCAGATACACCTTCCGAAATAAACAGTTGTGATCGATCATTCTGTACAATGTTTGTATAATATACTGTAACGGTGTGTGGGGAAGGGCTGGTGGCAGATACACCTTCCGAAATAAACAGTTGTGATCGATCATTCTGTACAATGTTTGTATATTATACTGGAACGGTGTGTGGGGAAGGGCTGGTGGTAGCAGATACACCTTCCGAAATAAACAGTTGAAATCGATCATTCTGTACAATATTTGTATATTGTAGCATGGTCATTCTCTTTGTTCAGACACAGGTGTAAATCGTTTAATTGAAAATAAGACCTGTCAGAATAACTGTGAGAATAGCAGTGAGAATAACAGTGAGAATAACAGTTAGAATAACTGAAATAGAGCTGAAATGGACATGCTACAAAACAAATAGAGTATGGTTTCATCTCGCTGGTTAATTTAAACACCTGGATGGGCTACGCCCATCTCGATGTTAAATGAACCAACTCAATGAAACCATACTCTATCTATTACTTGTACTGTAACGGTGCGGGGGGAGGGGCTGGTGGCAGATACACTTTCTGAAATAAACAGAAAATAGATCAAACCTTTGTCATTTAATCGAGACCCGTTTTTATGCCCCCGAAGGGTGGCATATAGTAGTCCGTTCGTCGGTACAATCGTGTCCGCTTCATAACTCTGACAATAATGGACAGATTTTCAAATAACTTCGCACAATTGCTCACCACAACAAGATGACGTGTCGCGCACAAAAACCAGGTCCGTGGCTCCAAAGTCAAGGTCACACTTAGAGGTCAAAGGTCAAAATCCGTTCGTCTGTACACTCGTGTCCGCTTCATAACTCTGACAATAATGGATGGATTTTCAAATAACTTCGCACAATTGCTCACCACAAGAAGACGACGTGTCGCGCACAAAATCCAGGTCCGTGGCTCCAAGGTCAAGGTCACACTTAGAGATCAAAATCTGTTCGTCTGTACAATCGTGTCCGCTTCATAACTCTGACAATAATCGACGGATTTTCAAATAACTTCGCACAATTGCTCACCACAACAAGATGTCGTGTCGCGCACAATTTTTATTTTTTTAAAATATTTTGTTATTTTTTTGATTTATTTTTTTTAAATTGTTTTAAATGTTGTTTTTATTTTGATTTATTTTTTTTCTTATTTTTTTTTCAGTTCATTCGCATTCGTGAAAATATAAAGTTTTCTCACTTCTCGATGAAATAAAATATGTTATTCACTCCAAAACAACAAATATCCTTTTTATTTTATGATTTCACAAACAATTATTTAAGTAATTAAACCGTTTTATACACCTGGCTACGCGCCCTATTTATTTCCTAGTCACGTTGACGTAACGAAACGTTACACGACGTCACCTTATTTTGAAACCAATAACATCACAGAAAGAAATTTAATAAACAGTGGATTTAACAGTATAACAGTAGGAATATATCTTGTGAGCTGTGTTAATGTGCATGCTTTTGTGTTGGTTGCACATTAAAAAAGTAGTCCCGGCAGCTACTGTAGAAATAAAACTCTATATTCCACAGTGTGGAATAACACTTTTATTTCACTGATAAAACACAGTATTTCATTGCTTATCATAAAATAAATTCATTTTTTTTTTTTTTGAATAATTTTTTTTTTTTTTTTTAAATATTTTTTTTTTTTTGAATAATTTTTTTTTTGGATTTTTTTTTTTTTTAAAATATATATGTATATTTTTTTTTTTGAATAATTTTTAGCTCAACTGATCAGAGATCAGCGGAGCTTATGCCGTGGTGCGGCGTCCGTCGTCCGTCCGTCTGTCCGTCTGTCCGTCTGTCCGTCTGTCCGTCTGTCTGTCCGTAAACTTTTATTTGTAGCGACTTCACAGCTGAAACTACTGGATGGATATTCATGAAACTTTACAGAAATGTTGCCCATAAAGTCTAGTTGATCCTAGCAAAAATTCATGTTGATGTGAAATCCAAGATGGCCGCCAAAGCTAAAAATAGAGTTTTAAAATACAAGTTTGTAGCGACTTCTTCTTGAAAACTATAAGTGATATTGATATGGGACTTTTTCTAAAATGATCAGCATGACATGATGTTGATCCTAGTCAAAAATCGTTTTGATTCAACGTTAAACATGGCTGCCAGCGGCCATCTTTGTTTACATAGAGTTATATAGTAAAAACTTGTAGCGACTACTTCTCTGAAACTACTTGGCGGATTGTCATGAAACTTTACAGGAATGTTGCTCTTGATGTCTAATTGATCCTAGAAAAATTTCAGGTCGGCCGGAAATTCAAGATGGCCGTCACAGCTAAAAATAGATTTTTAAAAAATAAGTTTGTAGCGACTACTTCTTGAAAACTATAAGTGATATTGATATGGGACTTTTTCTAAAATGATCAGCATTACATGATGTTGATCCTAGTCAAAAATCGTTTTGATTCAACGTTAAACATGGCTGCCAGCGGCCATTTTTGTTTACATAGAGTTATATAGTAAAAACTTGTAGCGACTACTCCTCTGAAACTACTTGGCGGATTGTCATGAAACTTTACAGGAATGTTGCTCTTGATGTCTTATTGATCCTATCAAAATTTCAGGTCGGCCGGAAATTCAAGATGGCCGTCACAGCTAAAAATAGATTTTTAAAAAATAAGTTTGTAGCGACTACTTCTTGAAAACTATAAGTGATATTGATATGGGACTTTTTCTAAAACGATCAGCATGACATGATGTAGATCCTTGTGGAAAATTATTTTGATTCGACGTTAAACATGGCTGCCAGTGGCCATCTTTGGTTACATAGAGTTATATAGTAAAAACTTGTAGCGACTACTCCTCTGAAACTACTTGACGGATGTTCATGAAACTTCACAGGAATGTTGCACTTGATGTCTAGTTGATCCTTGAAAAATTTCAGGTCGGCCGGAAATTCAAGATGGCCGCCACAGCTAAAAATAGATTTAAAATAAATAAGTTTGTAGCGACTACTTCTTCAAAACAATAAGAGATATTGATATGGGACTTTTTCTAAAATGATCAGTATGACATGATGTTGGTCCTTGTCGAAAATCGTTTTGATTTGACCTTAAACATGGCTGCTTTGTTTACATAGAGTTATATAATGAAAACTTGTAGCGACTACTTCTTTGAAACTACCTGACGGATTTTCATGAAACTTCACAGGAATGTTGCTCTTAATGTCTTATTGATCTTAGCAAAATTTCAGGTCGGCCGGAAATTCAAGATGGCCGCCACGGTTAAAAATAGATTTTCAAAAAACAAGTCTGTAGCGACTACTTCCTGAAATCAAAATCAATCAGTAGAGCTTCAAGGTCATTGACCTCTTGTTAAATATATCTGTTGGTTTCATATTGCTCCAAGGTCAAGGTCACACTTACAGGTCACTTCGGGGGCATTTGTCACTTACTGTGACATTTCTTGTCTTAAAATATAATTGAGACTGGGATCTCTCTTGAAAATTAGGTGAATGACTTTGTAGCTTTCTCAACATGTTTGAAAACGCTGATGCAAAGGGAGATCACTTAAAAAGCACTGCGGTTAAAAAGACGATAATTTGAAGACTCGGAAATGCCGTAACTATGCGGTTATAATGGCATGTGCGGTAATTGAATATGGTAATCACCAAAGTGGATAAAATTTCATTTTTTAAAAATAATCCCAAATATCTTGTATTTCAGGCCATTGCGATATTCTGTGGAGTTATCACAGGATGTTATTGCTGCTGCTGCTGCTTCTGCTGCTGCTTTAACTTTTGCTGTGGCAAATACAAACCCCAAATGCCAGACGAGGAGGGTGACTACGCAAATCTACACGTAAGAACTACTATGAATGTTGAAGTTAAGGTTTGCATGCATATGATGTTTTTCAGACACAAATTGGTGAATTTTGTAATTTTTTGCTCTACTGCCAAAAGGACATCTGATAATTGTGATAGCGCATCGTCTGTCAGCGACATTGGCATAACACTTTCTGTGAAATATATAGACAAGTTTTGCTCAAATTTGATACAGATACTTCTGTAATGAAAAGTACATTACAAAAGTCTGCTAATTTTATAGTGTCGCCTGCGTAGCATGGCAGTCGCTTAGGGATCACTTTGTCCATCGTCCATCCGTCTGTAGTCGTCGTCATTGGTCACACTAATGCTACTTTTCTCTCTTGTTTGTGTATGCGGCTTCCATTCAGTTATGCACCTTTTTTCGTCTTACTTTATTTCTTGTCTATAGTTTTTGATATACTGTATGCAGTAAATGCATTTTTGTGCAGCTAGCTCCTTTCCATAGAAAGGCAATACAACCTGCTGTACAGCACTGACATGAGGTTGACATAGGCATATTTACGGTCTGGGGTTTCCTGTCTGATAATTCATCTTTCCGTACAACTAAAGTGGAGCAGAGGGCAATTTAAGTAGCCTGTCCAGAAGGAAAGGGTAATTTTCCAACAAGGGGCCTGGCCCTCTGTATTTTGTGCTCAAACGATAGCAAAGAGCTAGAAGATCATAATCCAAACAGATTTGAAAAGTGGCCCACCCTAGGCTGTCCAAATACTTGGACGAAAATAGATGGCCTTTTTCCAAAAGAAAGGGCCATTTTCCTTTTATAGCTCTACTGTCCATAGTCCATCCGTCGTCCATTAACTTTTACCTGGTTAACACGATAGGGCCTTCATTTTCAAACTTGACCATATTGTTGATATCAATGAAAGCTTGGACAAGTTTGAAAACCAGCCAAATCGAACCAGTAACACCAGAGTTATTGTTAATGATTATGCTATATTTTGTCTCGTTAACACGATAGGGCCTTCATTTTTTAGCTCTACTGGCCAAGGGCCAGCAGAGCTTATGGGATGCTGTGTTGTCCTTCGTCCGTCCGTCGTCCGTCCGTCTGTCGTCCGTTAACTTTTCTTCAAACGACTTCTCCTCAGAAACCGCTTGGCTAATTTTGACCAAACTTCACATGGATGATCCTTGGATGAATGCTTTTTAGATTTGTTAAAATTAGGTCAGCGCTACATCCAAGATGGCTGCCATTACCATATATAGTCGAAACCTTAAAAAATCTTCTTCTCCAAAACCGCTGGACAGATTTCAACAGTTTTTCTTTTAAAATGATCGCCAACGCCTAGATTATCAAGTTTGTTCAAATAAAGTCCCCGGGGTCAAAAATGGCCGTGTCCCGGGGGTCCAATGTTTGTATATTGAGGTTTTGCATGTTTTTCATATAGACATAATAGGAAAAAACTTTAAAAAATCTTCTTCTCTGAAACCACAAGGCACAGAGCTCTCATGTATTACATGTAGCATCAGCTTATTGTCCTCTACTAAGATTGTTCAAATGGTGACCCTGGGGTCAAATTTGTCCCCGCCCCGGGGGTCACTGTTTTACATAGACTTATATAGAATTATTTTTTTAAAAATCTTCTTCTCGGAAACTACAACAGGTACGTTTGATATTTTGCATTTACTATAAGCTTATGGTCTTTTACCAAGTTTGTTCAAATGGTGACCCTGGGGTCACATTTTGCCCCGCCCCAAGGGTCACATGTTTTATATAGACATGTATAGGAAAAATCTTCTTCTCTGAAACTGTAAGACCCAGAGGTTTAATATTTTGCATTTGCTATCAGCTTGTGGTCCTCTACCAAGTTTGTTCAAATGGTGACCCAGGGGTCACATTTGGCCCCACCCTGGGGGTCACAGCTTTACATAGGCTTGTATAGGGAAAAACTGAAAAAAATCTTCTTCTCTGGAACCACATGGCACAGAGCTCTCATGTATTACATGTAGCATCAGTTTATGGTCCTCTACTAAGTTTGTTCAAATGGTGACCCTGGGGTCAAATTTGTCCCCGCCCGAGGGTCACAGTTATACATAGACTTATATAGGATTTTTTTTTTAAAAATCTTCTTCTCGGAAACTACAAGAGCCAGAGGTTTGATATTTTACATTTATTATAAGCTTATGGTCCTTAAACAAGTTTGTTCAAATGATGACCCTGGGGTCACATTTGGCCCCGCCCCAAGGGTCACATGTTTTACATAGACATGTATAGGGAAAAACTTAAAATATCTTCTTCTCTGAAACTGCAAGAGCCAGAGATTTAATATTTTGCTGTTGGTCCTTTACCAGTTTTGTTCAAACGGTGACCCTGGGGTCGCATCTGGCCCGCAACGGGGGTCACAGTTTTACATCAATGCTTGTTTTAAAAAAATTTTATTTTATTTTTTTTTTTTTTTTAATTTTTTTTTTAAATTTTTTTTTTTTTGCATTTTTAGCTCTACTGATCAGAGATCAGCAGAGCTTATGCCGTGGTGCGGCGTCCGTCGTCCGTCTGTCCGTCTGTCTGTCCGTAAACTTTTTTTTGTAGCGACTTCTCCTCTGAAACTACTGAATGGATTTTCATGAAACTTTACAGAAATGTTGCCCATGAAGTCTAGTTGATCCTAGCAAAAATTCATGTTGATGTGAAATCCAAGATGGCCGCCAGATCTAAAAATAGGTTTTTAAAAAACAAGTTTGTAGCGACTTCTTCATGAAAACTATAAGTGATATTGATATGGGACTTTTTCTAAAATGATCAGCATGACATGATGTTGGTCCTTGTCGAAAATCATTTGTTTCGACGTTAAACATGGCTGCCAGCGGCCATCTTTGTTTACATAGAGTTATATAATGAAAACTTGTAGCAACTACTCCTCTGAAACTACTTGAAGGATTTTCATGAAACTTCACAGGAATGTTGCTCTTGATGTCTTATTGATCCTTGCAAAATTTCAGGTCGGCCGGAAATTCAAGATGGCCGCCACGGCTAAAAATAGATTTTAAAAAAAAAAGTTTGTAGCGACTACTTCTTGAAAACTATAAAAATATATTGATATGGGACTTTTTCTAAAATGATCAGCATGACATGATGGTAATCCGAGTTGAACATTATTTTGATTCGACGTTAAACATGGCTGCCAGTGGCCATCTTTGTTTACATAGAGTTATATAATGAAAACTTGTAGCGACTACTCCTCTGAAACTACTTGACGGATTTTCATGAAACTTCACACGAATGTTGCTCTTGATGTCTAATTGATCTTAGCAAAATTTCAGGTCGGCCGGAAATTCAAGATGGCCGCCATGGCTAAAAATAGATTTTTAAAATATAAGTTTGTAGCGACTACTTCTTGAAAACTATAAAAGATATTGATATGGGACTTTTTCTAAAATGATCAGTATGACATGATGGTTATCAGAGTCGAACATTATTTTGATTCAATGTTAAACATGGCTGTCAGTGGCCATCTTTGTTTACATAGAGTTATATAATGAAAACTTGTAGCGACTACTCCTCTGAAACTACTTGACAGATTTTCATGAAACTTCACAGGAATGTTGCTCTTGATGTCTTATTGATCCTAGCAAAATTTCAGGTCGGCCGGAAATTCAAGGTGGCCGCCACGGCTAAAAATAGATTTTCAAAAAACAAGTTTGTAGCGACTACTTCCTGAAATCAAAATCAATCAGTAGAGCTTCAAGGTCATTGACCTCTTGTTAAAAAAGAAGTTTGTAGCGACTACGTCTTGAAAACTATAAGTGATAGTGATATGGGACTTTTTGTAAAATGATCAGCATGACATGATGGTTATAAGAGTCAAACATTATTTTGATTCGACGTTAAACATGGCTGCCAGTGGCCATCTTTGTTTACATAGAGTTATATAATGAAAACTTGTAGCGACTACTCCTCTGAAACTACTTGACGGATTTTCATGAAACTTCACAGGAATGTTGCTCTTGATGTTAAATTGATCCTAGCAAAATTTCAGGTCGCCCGGAAATTCAAGATGGCCGCCACGGCTAAAAATAGATTTTCAAAATACAAGTTTGTAGCGACTACTACTTGAAAACTATAAGTGATATTGATATTGGACTTTTTGTAAAATGATCAGCATGACATGATGTTGGTCCTTGTCAAAAATTGTTTTGATTCAACGTTAAACATGGCTGCCAGCAGCCATCTTTGTTTACATAGAGTTATATAGTAAAAACTTGTAGCGACTAATCCTTTAAAACTACTTGGCAGATTTTCATGAAACTTTATAGGAATGTTGCTCTTAATGTTTAATTGATCCTAGCAAAATTTCAGATCAGCCAGAAATTCAAGATGGCCGCCACAGCTAAAATTAGATTTTTTAAAAAAGAAGTTTGTAGCGACTACGTCTTGAAAACTATAAGTGATATTGATATGGGACTTTTTGTAAAATGATCAGCATGACATGATGGTTATCAGAGTCAAACATTATTTTGATTCGACGTTAAACATGGCTGTCAGCGGCCATCTTTGTTTACATAGAGTTATATAATGAAAACTTGTAGTGACTATTCCTGTGAAACTACTTGACGGATTTTCATGAAACTTCACAGGAATGTTGCTCTTGATGTCTAATTGATCCTAGCAAAATTTCAGGTCGGCCGGAAATTCAAGATGGCCGCCACAGCTAAAAATAATTTTTCACAAAACAAGCATGTAGCGACTACTTCCTGAAATCAAATTCAATCAGTAGAGCTTCAAGGTCATTGACCTCTTGTTTTTTTCATTTTTGATTTTTTTGATTTTTTAAATTTTTAGCTCTACTGATCAGAGATCAGCAGAGCTTATGCCATGGTGCGGAGTCCGTCGTCCGTCTGTCTGTCCGTCTGTCCGTCTGTCCGTAAACTTTTATTTGTAGCGACTTCACAGCTGAAACTACTGGATGGATATTCATGAAACTTTACAGAAATGTTGCCCATAAAGTCTAGTTGATCCTAGCAAAAATTCATGTTGATGTGAAATCCAAGATGGCCGCCAAAGCTAAAAATAGAGTTTTAAAATACAAGTTTGTAGCGACTTCTTCTTGAAAACTATAAGTGATATTGATATGGGACTTTTTCTAAAATGATCAGCATGACATGATGTTGATCCTAGTCAAAAATCGTTTTGATTCAACGTTAAACATGGCTGCCAGCGGCCATCTTTGTTTACATAGAGTTATATAGTAAAAACTTGTAGCGACTTCACAGCTGAAACTACTGGATGGATATTCATGAAACTTTACAGAAATGTTGCCCATAAAGTCTAGTTGATCCTAGCAAAAAGTCATGTTGATGTGAAATCCAAGATGGCCGCCAAAGCTAAAAATAGAGTTTTAAAATACAAGTTTGTAGCGACTTCTTCTTGAAAACTATAAGTTATATTGATATGGGACTTTTTCTAAAATGATCAGCATGACATGATGTTGATCCTAGTCAAAAATCGTTTTGATTCAACGTTAAACATGGCTGCCAGCGGCCATCTTTGTTTACATAGAGTTATATAGTAAAAACTTGTAGCGACTTCACAGCTGAAACTACTGGATGGATATTCATGAAACTTTACAGAAATGTTGCCCATAAAGTCTAGTTGATCCTAGCAAAAATTCATGTTGATGTGAAATCCAAGATGGCCGCCAAAGCTAAAAATAGAGTTTTAAAATACAAGTTTGTAGCGACTTCTTCTTGAAAACTATAAGTGATATTGATATGGGACTTTTTCTAAAATGATCAGCATGACATGATGTTGATCCTAGTCAAAAATCGTTTTGATTCAACGTTAAACATGGCTGCCAGCGGCCATCTTTGTTTACATAGAGTTATATAGTAAAAACTTGTAGCGACTACTTCTCTGAAACTACTTGGCGGATTGTCATGAAACTTTACAGGAATGTTGCTCTTGATGTCTGATTGATCCTAGAAAAATTTCAGGTCGGCCGGAAATTCAAGATGGCCGTCACAGCTAAAAATAGATTTTTAAAAAATAAGTTTGTAGCGACTACTTCTTGAAAACTATAAGTGATATTGATATGGGACTTTTTCTAAAATGATCAGCATGACATGATGTAGATCCTTGTGGAAAATTATTTTGATTCGACGTTAAACATGGCTGCCAGTGGCCATCTTTGTTTACATAGAGTTATATAGTAAAAACTTGTAGCGACTACTCCTCTGAAACTACTTGACGGATGTTCATGAAACTTCACAGGAATGTTGCTCTTGATGTCTAGTTGATCCTAGAAAAATTTCAGGTCGGCCGGAAATTCAAGATGGCCACCACAGCTAAAAATAGATTTAATATAAATAAGTTTGTAGCGACTACTTCTTCAAAACAATAAGAGATATTGATATGGGACTTTTTCTAAAATGATCAGTATGACATGATGTTGGTCCTTGTCGAAAATCGTTTTGATTTGACCTTAAACATGGCTGCTTTGTTTACATAGAGTTATATAATGAAAACTTGTAGCGACTACTTCTTTGAAACTACCTGACGGATTTTCATGAAACTTCACAGGAATGTTGCTCTTAATGTCTTATTGATCTTAGCAAAATTTCAGGTCGGCCGGAAATTCAAGATGGCCGCAACGGTTAAAAATAGATTTTCAAAAAACAAGTCTGTAGCGACTACTTCCTGAAATCAAAATCAATCAGTAGAGGTTCAAGGTCATTGACCTCTTGTTATTATCTCTACTGGCCAACTTGGAAAACCAGCCAGATCGGACCAGTAATGGCGGAGTTATGGCTCTTGATTTAGTTAAAAATGCTATATTTTGCCTTTTTAAGACGATAGTCAGTCGCTTCATTGATGTCATGAGACCCATATTAGCCAGTAGAGCGTCCACAGGCCCTCTTGGGCCTCTTGTTATACGTTCTTTACTAAACTCGGTCAGGTTGCTAATATCAATGAAAGCTCGGACAAGTTTGAAAAACAGCCACTTAAGAACATTGACACCAGAGTTATGGCCCTTGACAGGCTTTCAAGTCGGCCCTACATTCCCCTAGTTTTTCAAAAAAAGGCCCTACTATCCCTATTTTTTTTTTTTAAAAAGCTCCAAAAAATATAAACTCATTATCAAAAGATATGTAATTTATTGACCTTTACTGATTAAAATGTTGTGTTAAGTATACTTTTAGTTGAGAGGCATGGAAGGACATGGTGTAAGCATGGAAGGTCCATGGTGTAAGAGGCATGGAAGGTCCATGGTGTTTCAAGTATTGCTTCACATTCAGCAGCAGTAATGGCTACCTGTCTTGAGCTACACAATATGGCTACACAGGTAAATGATAACGTTTATTATTTTATATTTTTGTTTAAAGTGGATTACAAGGCTTTTGTACCAAAGTATTCTTAAATACTCCTAATGATGCATATGCTGAGGGAATCATATCTGCCAAGTTTCTTTACTGTACAACACATTTTGAATCCATTTTACAAAACAATTTGGACATGGTAACAGTTTTTGATGATCAACATAAACTGCTGTCCAAGTTTAATAATACCATTTGCAGTACTTGCGTTTCATTTTGTTCTTTATATGTTCTTGTACATCTCTGCATATGAAATCTTGGCAGGTATGAGAATGCTTTACAGTACCAACAAGAGATCTTTGTAAAACATATAATAATGCCCCCCCTTCAACAACCATGCCACAAACCTTCCTGCCAAGTTTTGAATGCCAGCTGTAAGCAATTTTTAGTGAGTTTTCACATATACATAGTGTGTCATTAGCAGTTATATATATGTAGGTATTTTACCTTTAGCGTTCGCATATTCTTCATCAAAATAATGTATCCCATATGTCAAAATTATTTAATAGTTTGTGTTTAAAGAGTGAAAATAAACATAATTTTTTTTTTTTTAAATTAGAATCAAAAATAATTTTAAATTAATATTGTTATTTAGGTTTAAATATAGAAACATCACAAGATACTGTCTTGTATATTAAAAAAAAAATGTAGACATGTTGACATTTGTTAATGATTTGGTTTAATAGTGTGGTTAGGGGTTAAACCTTTTAAAAAATATGAATTTGCCCAAAATAATTTAAAAAAATAACAAGCAGTTTTTAGTGTGGTTTTTACCTCTACTGATCAGAGATCAGCAGAGCTTATGCCGTGGTGCGGCGTCCGTCGTCCGTCCGTCTGTCTGTCTGTCCGTAAACTTTTATTTGTAGCGACTACTCCTCTGAAACTACTGGATGGATATTCATGAAACTTTACAGAAATGTTGCCCATGAAGTCTAGTTGATCCTAGCAAAAATTCATGTTGATGCGAAATCCAATATGGCCGCCAAAGCTAAAAATAGATTTTTAGCTCGACTGATCAGAGATCAGCAGATGATCAGAGATCAGCAGAGCTTATGCCGTGGTGCGGCGTCCGTCTGTCCGTAAACTTTTATTTGTAGTGACTACTCCTCTGAAACTACTAGATGGATATTCATGAAACTTTACAGAAATGTTGCCCATGAAGACTAGTTGATCCTAGCAAAAATTCATGTTGATGTGAAATCCAAGGTGGCCGCCAAAGCTAAAAATAGATTTTTAAAATACAAGTTTGTAGCGACTACTTCTTGAAAACTATAAGTGATATTGATATGGGACTTTTTCTAAAATGATCAGCATGACATGATGTTGGTCCTTGTCGAAAATCGTTTTGATTCGGCGTTAAACATGGCTGCCAGCGACCATCTTAGTTTACATAGAGTTATATAATGAAAACTTGTAGCGACTACTCCTCTGAAACTACTTGACGAATTTTCATGAAACTTCACAGGAATGTTGCTCTTGATGTCTAATTGATCCTAGCAAAATTTCAGGTCGGCCGGAAATTCTAGATGGCGGCCACGGCTAAAAATAAATTTCAAAGTTTGTAGCGACTACTTCTTGAAAACTATAAGTGATATTGATATGGGACTTTTTCTAAAATGATCAGCATGACATGATGTTGGTCCCTGTCAAAAATCGTTTTGATTCAACTTTAAACATGGCTGCCAGTGGCCATCTTTGTTTACATACAGTTATATAGTAAAAACTTGTAGCGACTACTCCTTTGAAACTACTTGACAGATTTTCATGAAACTTTACAGGAATGTTGCTCTTAATGTCTAATTGATCCTAGCAAAATTTCAGATCGGCCAGAAATTCAAGATGGCCGCCACAGCTAAAAATAGATTTTTAAAAAAGAAGTTTGTAGCGACTACGTCTTGAAAACTGTGATATTGATATGGGACTTTTTGTAAAATGATCAGCATGACATGATGGTTATCAGAGTCAAACATTATTTTAATTCGACGTTAAACATGGCTGCCAGTGGCCATCTTTGTTTACATAGAGTTATATAATGAAAACTTGTAGCGACTACTCCTCTCAAACTACTTGACGGATTTTCATGAAACTTCACAGGAATGTTGCTCTTGATGTCTAATTGATCCTAGCAAAATTTCAGGTCGCTCGGAAATTCAAGATGGCTGCCATGGCTAAAAATAGATTTTCAAAATACAAGTTTGTAGCGACTACTGCTTGAAGACTATAAGTGATATTGATATTGGACTTTTTGTGAAATGATCAGCATGACATGATGTTGGTCCTTGTCAAAAATTGTTTTGATTCAACGTTAAACATGGCTGCCAGCAGCCATCTTTGTTTACATAGAGTTATATAGTAAAAACTTGTAGCGACTAATCCTTTGAAACAACTTGGCAGATTTTCATGAAACTTTACAGGAATGTTGCTGTTAATGTTTATTTGATCCTAGCAAAATTTCAGATAGGCCAGAAATTCAAGATGGCCGCCATAGCTAAAATTAGATTTTTTAAAATAGAAGTTTGTAGCGACTACTTCTTGAAAACTATAAGTGATATTGATATGGGACTTTTTGTAAAATGATCAGCATGACATGATGGTTATCAGAGTCAAACATTATTTTGATTCGACGTTAAACATGGCTGTCAGCGGCCATCTTTGTTTACATAGAGTTATATAATGAAAACTTGTAGCGACTATTCCTGTGAAACTACTTGACGGATTTTCATGAAACTTCACAGGAATGTTGCTCTTGATGTCTAATTGATCCTAGCAAAATTTCAGGTCAGCCGGAAATTCAAGATGGCCGCCACGGCTAAAAATAATTTTTCAAAAAAAAAGTCTGTAGCGACTACTTCCTGAAATCAAAATCAATCAGTAGAGCTTCAAGGTCATTGACCTCTTGTTATAAATATTTTACTGTAATGAAAGAATGACCACCTGCAGTGTAGACAGTGGAATCTAGTTCTAGTGGGATTACACCATACCATTTCTTTGAAGTTCAGATTCTTTGATGACTCATCCCATTCTTAGCAGCTGCAGTTATAAAGTGTTACATAACCTTTCTTCTACATAAGGAATACTTACACAAGCTTCCATCATTATGGTTCCATCAGGCGAGGCGATCAGAAGCGACGAGCTACTATGTTAAAGAAGAAATGCATACCTTACAATAAAGGAGTAATTTGTGATTCTGTGAACTAGTTCATCAGCAGAATTTGAAGAAACATCAACACTAAAACAATGTTAAACTTACTTTTTGTGTTTGTCCTTGTTTTCATGATCCCCAGCTTAGTAACTGCAGTCTGTGGTCTTGTTTAGCTTTCTCCCCATCTCTGAAAAATATATGTCAGAGTAAAACATGTACTGTTTTTGAAAAAATGTAAATAAACCAATAACATATCTTTAAAAAAAATCACACATAATACACTTCAACTTGAACTTGAACAAGAAGAAGAAGAAGAAGAAGAAGAATTCAAGAAGAAGAAGAATTCAAGAAGAAAAAGAAGAAGAAAAACAAGAACAATAATTATTCTTGTTCTTCTTGAATTCTTCGTCTTCGTCTTCGTCTTCGTCTTCGTCTTCGTCTTCGTCTTCGTCTTCGTCTTCGTCTTCGTCTTCGTCGTCTTCGTCTTCGTATAAAGCTTGATTTAACAAATATATGACATAAAAAACACTTAATAATTACCTATACATTTAAATAAACAAACAGTTGTTATAAAAAATTACTAAGAAAAATAAGGGGAAAAAGAAGAAGAAGAAAAAGAATAATAAGAAGAACATAATGAAGAAATAAAAGAAGACTTGCAATGAGACAATACATTACAAGACAATTACAGCGCAACATAATTGTGAATCCTTAGATGAAGAAGGCAACGAGAGTATTTTCCATGTCCATCGCATGTCCCTCGGCTGACTCAGTTGGAGTGCTGGTTGTTAATATATTGGGGCTCCAGTGATAGATGATCAGCATTAATGCACAATTTATTATGACACACATGACTGACCGACTGACCTCTATGCCCCTAATACTTTTCGCCACAACTTCAAATGTGTGGCAAGTCTGTTCACAGAGAAGGCAGCTTTATTCCTCTTGATGTCTGGGCCGAGCCAATGTGCTTGTCCATAGCCGTTCCTTGTCCGCGTGTTTGTCCAGAGGTGACGTTCACCATTTTTTCTGCAGTTCTCCTCGATATATTTTTGTTTTGCTCCATCTTAATTTTAAGAATCCCCGGTGTAGCAATACGTACATTGACACATATGTAACACAGACATGCAATACATACCGTGTAGCATTTATTTAGACTACCTTTTGAGGGACATAAAGCAGATAAAATGATGACATTTTGAAGACAGCAAACAGCAAAAGTACACAAACACTACCTACACATGTCACAAGCATCATATAAGTCTTATTCAGTGTTTATATTTAACGTCTAAGCTAATACAGTCACTTACCTTGAATCCGGTTGGAACCTGCATACAAGGACCTAGACCACCATTATTTTTACATAGGGTTGTTAATAAATATCTACCCGAAAATATCCAGTCCTGACTATGCTGGCCATATAACACACACAATGTAGTATCAGTCATGCCCAGTGCAACACAAAAATGAGCCTTAGATGATTTGCTGACCTGCTCTTTTTCACAAAATATTTTCCAAACTGAAAGTAAACACCTTCTTTTTGAATTCTGAGGTCAAAATGACCAAAGTACACTTCACAAAAAGTAGTGCAGCATGTTTAGCTTACCTTCAATTTTCATGCGGTTTTCGCTAGAAGCAAGTTAAATGTTTCAGAAATAAAGGAAAACATTCAATACATACCAGCCCTGTGTCTTTCACCACTCCTATGTTTCACAGTAACTTACTCAATAGTTTACCTGAGGGAACTTTTGCGTTCCACCAGATTGGGCCCATGGTACCCGGTCTAGCTCCTATATAGAGTTATATAATGAAAACTTGTAGCGACTACTCCTCTGAAACTACTTGACGGATTTTCATGAAACTTCACAGGAATGTTGCTCTTGATGTCTAATTGATCCTAGCAAAATTTCAGGTCGGCCGGAAATTCAAGATGGCCGCCACGGCTAAAAATAGATTTTTAAAAAATAAGTTTGTAGCGACTACTTCTTGAAAACTATAAAAATATATTGATATGGGACTTTTTCTAAAATGATCAGCATGACATGATGGTAATCCGAGTTGAACATTATTTTGATTAGACGTTAAACATGGCTGCCAGTGGCCATCTTTGTTTACATAGAGTTATATAATGAAAACTTGTAGCGACTACTCCTCTGAAACTACTTGACGGATTTTCATGAAACTTCACACGAATGTTGTTCTTGATGTCTAATTGATCCTAGCAAAATGTCAGGTCGGCCAAAAATTCAAGATGGCTGCCATGGCTAAAAATAGATTTTCAAAATACAAGTTTGTAGCGACTACTTCTTGAAAACTATGAGTGATATTGATATGGGACTTTTTCTAAAATGATCAGCATGACATGATGTTGGTCCTTGTCAAAAATCGTTTTGATTCGACGTTAAACATGGCTGCCAGTGGCCATCTTTGTTTACATATAGTTATATAGTAAAAACTTGTAGCGACTACTCCTCTGAAACTACTTGGCGGATTTTCATGAAACTTTACAGGAATGTTGCTCTTGATGTTTAATTGATCATAGCAAAATTTCAGGTTGGCCAGAAATTCAAGATGGCCGCCACAGTTAAAAATAGATTTTTAAAAAATAAGTTTGTAGCGACTACTTCTTGAAAACTATAAGTGATATTGATATGGGACTTCTTCTAAAATGATCAGCATTACATGATGTTGATCCTAGTCGAACATTATTTTGATTCGACGTTAAACATGGCTGCCAGAGGCCATCTTTGTTTACATAGAGTTATATAGTAAAAACTTGTAGCGACTACTCTTCTGAAACTACTTGACGGATGTCCATGAAACTTCACAGGAATGTTGCTCTTGATGTCTAGTTGATCCTAGAATTTTTTTATGTCGGCCGGAAATTCAAGATGGCCGCCACGGCTAAAAATAAATTTTCAAAAAACAAATTTGTAGCGACTACTTCCTGAAATCAAAATCAATCAGTAGAGCTTCAAGGTCATTGACCTCTTGTTAAAATACAAGTTTGTAGCGACTACTTCTTGAAAACTATAAGTGATATTGATATGGGACTTTTTCTAAAATTATTAGCATGACATGATGTTGGTCCTTGTCAAAAATCGTTTTGATTCGACGTTAAACATGGCTGCCAGTGGCCATCTTTGTTTACATAGAGTTATATACTAAAAACTTGTAGCGACTACTCCTCTGAAACTACTTGGCGGATTTTCATGAAACTTTACAGGAATGATACTCTTGATGTCTAATTGATCATAGCAAAATGTCAGGTCGGCCAGAAATTCAAGATGGCCGCCACAGTTAAAAATAGATTTTTAAAAAATAAGTTTGTAGCGACTACTACTTGAAAACTATAAGTGATATTGATATGGGACTTTTTCTAAAATGATCAGCATGACATGATGTTGATCCTAGTTGAACATTATTTTGATTCGACGTTAAACATGGCTGCCAGTGGCCATCTTTGTTTACATAGAGTTATATAGTAAAAACTTGTAGCGACTACTCTTCTGAAACTACTTGACGGATGTCCATGAAACTTCACAGGAATGTTGCTCTTGATGTCTAGTTGATCCTAGAAAAATTTCAGGCTGGCCGGAAATTCAAGATGGCCGCCACGGCTAAAAATAGATTTAAAATAAATAAATTTGTAACGACTACTTCTTGAAAACTGTAAGTGATATTGATATGGGACGTTTTCTAAAATGATCAGCATGACATGATGTTGAATCCTTGTCGCAATTTATTTCGATGCGACTTTAAATCTTTGTTTACATAGATTTATATAGTAAAAACTTGTAGCGACTACTCCTCTGAAACTAATGGATGGATATTCATGAAATTTAACAGAAATGTTGCCCATGAAGTCTAGTTGATCCTAGCAAAAATTCATGTTGATGCAAAATCCAAGATGGCCACCAAAGCTAAAAATACATTTTTAAAATACAAGTTTGAAGCGACTACTTCTTGAAAATTATAAGTGATATTGATATGGGACTTTTTCTAAAATGATCAGCATGACATCATATGATGTTGGTCCTGGTCAAAAATCGATTGATAGGACGTTAAACATGGCTGCCAGTTTACATAGAGTTATATAGTAAAAACTTGTAGCGACTACTCCTCTGAAACTACTTGGCGGATTTTCATGAATCTTTACAGGAATGTTGCTCTTGATGTCCAATTGATCGTAGCAAAATATCAGGTCGGCCAGAAATTCAAGATGGCCGCCACAGCTAAAAATAGATTAAAAAAAATAAGTTTGTAAGGACTACTTCTTGAAAACTATAAGTGATATTGATATGGGACTTTTTGTAAAATGATCAGCATGACATGATGTTGATCCTAGTCAAACATTATTTTGATTCGACGTTAAACATGGCTGCCAGTGGCCATCTTTGTTTACATAGAGTTATATAGTAAAAACTTGTAGCGA
>JAWPHD010016736.1:0-48267 GCA_037043455.1 Cyrtodaria siliqua
GTAAAATATACTAAACACTCAATTACACGGCACACTTATTCATGTTTTTTGCACATAACTTGGTGTAAGTAATCGGGGGGCCAGAGTGGATGGGACAGGGGGTGGGGGTATTGGGGAATTTCCTTTTTTTAAAATACAAAGCATATCAAACAATTTCAGTATTTGCACCTTAGAGGTGTGCCGAGGTTGGGTGAGTGGGCTGGGTATGTGTGTGGTGTGGGGCAGGGGAGGGGGGTGGAAGTGGAAGTGGGGGGAGAGTTAAATTCGGTAAAATATTTATTTTTCTTTCTCAATAAAGTGTAATGATTTTTGGGAATATCAGTATAATTTGCTCCAGAGTCACCTACACTGGGATAGGGGTCAAAAGTTCAAAGACCCAAATACCCTTAACATTTTTTATTCATTTACAGTGTCATACATGTATAAAGAAAAGCATAAATAATACTATTTCTGATTTGAGTATCAAAGAACGATCGAAACTGAGTTACATGTAAAATGGGATACAGAGTTAAAGGAAATTGACCTGTGTGAAAAAAAAACGTGGGTAGTTGCAATGGTTGGTGCCGTCAATTCGTTCTAGTTCTGTATTATTAGAGTTATGTTGTTTTGGCTTCAAATCCCGGAGTCAAAGCAAAGCTACGGTATCTTATTCATAATTGCTTATTTCTTATAGTCATGCTTTCACTGCTCCATTAATAAGTGCAAAATCTTGGTCTAAAACGTACAAAAAACTGATTCCATGCATTATAAATAGTTATATTCAAGTTGCTTTGTACGGTCACATCAATTAAGAATGCAAATGAATCAATTATAATAGATTTTCATGTAATTAATGGTTACATTTTTTTTAATGTTTAGAAGAAAATGTTAATAAAATTAAGAATAAAATAATTAAAGGTATTTCTTAATAGTAAATTATGTCGGGTTTATTATAAGCAGTTCACTAAATTGAGTATGTCAAAACTCTTTTATCCAGCTTAATTTAAAATGTTTAACTCATATAATTATTTACGATAATGTATTTGCAGAAAATATTTGATTTTCCACTTCGCACAATAAGCGAAAGGAAAGCAAAATTCTTAATGGATATTAAATTAACCAATATATGGAATCACATTTCAAGTCTTTGCTGTTCACAAAGTATCGTCAAATTTCACGTTTGCCTGTGCCATTGTTCATTTCACAATACCAGCACCTATATTTGTAATAATAAATTTGCATTCATTTCACTCTGACAATCCAGTGTTCAGGCTTTATTATGTAGCAAGTTGGAAAGTAAATTTATATATTTCTCCCCAAGAGTTGTCAATAATCGCATGTTTATAAATGACCCATACAAGTTTAATCAAACTAAATTATTCAAATTTTGAACAAACAAAACTGTTTCCTACTCAGGTAACTATATTTGATACAGTGTTTGTTGTGAATAAAATAGAAAGCAAAGTGTAATTACACAGATCTTGTGTCAATACAGGACCTGAAGGGTCCACCGAGAACAAGATAAACGATCATGTAAATTGGCTGCAGAATGGATTAATATAGGTCTGTACAAATTTGCAGGTAGATCATACAGATTTAGGGTATGTCTAGGAAGCGGGTCTTTAATTGTTTTAGTTAAAACAGACAAAACTTTAGTTTAATTTAAATAAATCATGCAGAATCATTCATCAAACCCTTGACAGGTTATTCAGAGTTGCTCTGAGAGAGAAAGATAGTGTGGTAGTGAGAGAGGTTACAGCTAGAGTGATGGAAAATGTGACTGCTCTCAAAATGATCTTCCATTAGACAACATTAAATTGTAATATAAATTCAAGATTATAGACTGGTGTATAGTAACATGTCAATATTGTATCTTTTTTTACTTTTAGAGGAATGGGGTCGGTCAGGGCCCTTTAGAGGGGGAAAAATTTCACGTGAATTGGAAAAAGGGGGAATTTCGACAATGTTAAAATAAAGAAGAAAAATAGTAGTTTTTTATATGTATTAAGTCGCAGTCTTTCATTTAATACTAAAGATGGACATGTTATGGGTGGTCAACTTAAAGAAACAACATTTAAAAGTTAAAAAAAAAGGGGGGGGGGGACTTTTTCTCAAAAAAGAGGGAAAAAATATACTATTTCGATGGGGGAATGGAGCCAAATTTAGCCGAATATTTTGGGTACAAGAAACACTGGTCAAACAATTGACTCTAAACTACAGTTTATGAAACAATCGTTAAAGCCGACGTCTGTCACTTGGGACTTTCAAGTGTTAATCAACCTAAAAGATATCATAAACATTATTTTGTTGCTCCTTCTGCTTGTTTTAATTTAACCCTTAGCCCGCTTATGACTTTATAATGGACTATCCTTTCTTTAAATGTAGACCATTCCATTTATGTTACAAAGGGGTGTTTTGGTTAAATGACTGATGAGTAGCCAGACAGAGTTACTCGCCGGATGATCTGGGTATACACGTTCTCCAAAGGCTGTTGTAGTCACCCTTAGCAGGCTAAGAGTTAAAATCCCAAGAAGAATTCCAATGAAGACAGTTTTTCAATCATCTTTTATAAACATACATTTTATTTCAACATATTATATACACATGAACATTATAAACCAAACATTCCTAAAAGGAACAAATCTATATTAGTGAGTGTTTCCACCTTTTATCTCCTATTTAAGGATATACAAATTCATAAAAACAAACATATACCGGTACCACAATTAAATGGCAAAAAAAGGGAAACAGGAATATATTTTATATTTACTAGAAGTCAAAGTAGTTCCCCACTAAGCCTTGGTGATGCTGCGAAAACGAACATAACTCTTAAAACTACGTGAGCACCCACAGGATCACAACCACACATGCACAAATCTGATTTTTTAAACAAAGTTTCAATGTCTCAACTCTACGATCCTTAGATGTGGGTCATGCTAAGAAGACACAAAACAAACCCCTCTATTTGTCACACATCAGCCATACTTGATAAATTGATTCCCCATTTTCCAACCTGTTGGAGAGCATTGTCAATTTGTCATTTACCAGGTTTCATGAGAACACAATGTACAGACACATAAAACGCCAGCACTCCATATAAAACTATTGATGACTTTCACCTAATGTAGTTCATGATCAATATATTTACAAAGGTTTTATGACAAGTATTCTTGTGTTTATTGCTCCCATAAAAGTCATACAAGTTATGTTTTGTATTTAAGCATGTTTATTCAATTATGGGATCTGAAGACTTGAGCAAACAAAGGGTTGTCTGACTACAAGTAGATTAATTTATGAGGCACACATAAATATGAGACGGTCTTTAGATTTTAGGCTACTATGTAGTACAGGGTTGTTCAAAAGTGTATCTATTCTTGGTAATGTAATTCTTCTCTATCTATTCTTGGTAGTGTATTTCTTCCCTATCTATTCTTGGTAGTGTATTTCTTCCCTATCTATTCTTGGTAATGTAATTCTTCCCTATCTATTCTTGGTAGTGTATTTCTTCCCTATATATTCTTGGTAGTGTATTTCTTCCCTATCTATTCTTGGTAATGTAATTCTTCCCTATCTATTCTTGGTAGTGTATTTCTTCCCTATCTATTCTTGGTGTATTTCTTCCCTATCTATTCTTGGTAATGTAATGCTTCCCTATCTATTCTTGGTAGTGTATTTCTTCCCTATCTATTCTTGGTAATGTAATTCTTCCCTATCTATTCTTGGTAGTGTATTTCTTCCCTATCTATTCTTGGTAATGTAATTCTTCCCTATCTATTCTTGGTAGTGTAATTCTTCCCTATCTATTCTTGGTAGTGTATTTCTTCCCTATCTATTCTTGGTAGTGTATTTCTTCCCTATCTATTCTTGTTCTTGGTAGTGTATTTCTTCCCTATCTATTCTTGGTAGTGTAATTCTTCCCTATCTATTCTTGGCAGTGTATTTCTTCCCTATCTATTCTTGGTAGTGTATTTCTTTCCTATCTATTATTGGTAGTGTATTTCTTCCCTATCTATTCTTGGTAGTGTTTTTCTTCCCTATCTATTCTTGGTAGTGTAATTCTTCCCTATCTATTCTTGGTAATGTAATTCTTCCCTATCTATTCTTGGTAGTGTATTTCTTCCCTATCTATTCTTGGATGTGTATTTCTTCCCTATCTATTCTTGGCAGTGTATTTCTTCCCTATCTATTCTTGGTAGTGTAATTCTTCCCTATCTATTCTTGGTAATGTAATTCTTCCCTATCTATTCTTGGTAGTGTATTTCTTCTCTATCTATTTTTGGTAGTGTATTTCTTCCCTATCTATTCTTGGTAATGTAATTATTCCCTATCTATTCTTGGCAGTGTATTTCTTCCCTATCTATTCTTGATAGTGTAATTCTTCCCTATCTATTCTTGGTAATGTAATTCTTCCCTATCTATTCTTGGTAGTGTATTTCTTCCCTATCTATTCTTGGTAGTGTATTTCTTCCCTATCTATATTCTTCCCTATCTATTCTTGGTAGTGTATTTTTTCCCTATCTATTCTTGGCAGTGTATTTCTTCCCTATCTATTCTTGGCAGTGTATTTCTTCCCTATCTATTCTTGGCAGTGTAATTCTTCCCTATCTATTCTTGGTAATGTAATTCTTCCCTATCTATTCTTGGTAGTGTATTTCTTCCCTATCTATTCTTGGTAGTGTAATTCTTCCCTATCTATTCTTGGTAGTGTAATTCATCCCTATCTATTCTTGGTAATGTAATTCTTCCCTATCTATTCTTGGTAATGTAATTCTTCCCTATCTATTCTTGGTAGTGTATTTCTTCCCTATCTATTCTTGGTAGTGTATTTCTTCCCTATCTATTCTTGGTAATGTAATTCTTCCCTATCTATTCTTGGTAGTGTAATTCTTCCCTATCTATTCTTGGTAATGTAATTCTTCCCTATCTATTCTTGGTAGTTTATTTCTTCCCTATCTATTCTTGATAGTGTATTTCTTCCCTATCTATTCTTGGTAGTGTAATTCTTCCCTATCTATTCTTGGTAATGTAATTCTTCCCTATCTATTCTTGGTAGTGTATTTCTTCCCTATCTATTCTTGGTAGTGTATTTCTTCCCTATCTATTCTTGGTAGTGTAATTCTTCCCTATCTATTCTTGGTAATGTAATTCTTCCCTATCTATTCTTGGTAGTGTATTTCTTCCCTATCTATTCGTGGTAGTGTATTTCTTCCCTATCTATTCTTGGTAGTGTATTTCTTCCCTTTCTATTCTTGGTAGTGTAATTCTTCCCTATCTATTCTTGGTAGTGTATTTCTTCCCTATCTATTCTTGGTAGTCTAATTCTTCCCTATCTATTCTTGGTAGTGTAATTCTCCTCTATCTATTCTTGGTAGTGTATTTCTTCCCTATCTATTCTTGGTAGTGTATTTCTTCCCTATCTATTCTTGGTAATGTAATTCTTCCCTATCTATTCTTGGTAGTGTATTTCTTCCCTATCTATTCTTGGTAGTGTATTTCTTCCCTATCTATTCTTGGTAATGTAATTCTTCCCTATCTATTCTTGGTAGTGTATTTCTTCCCTATCTATTCTTGGTAATGTAATTCTTCCCTATCTATTCTTGGTAGTGTATTTCTTCCCTATCTATTCTTGGTAGTGTAATTCTTCCCTATTTATTCTTGGTAGTATAATTCTCCTCTATCTATTATTGGTAGTGTATTTCTTCCCTATCTATTCTTGGCAGTGTATTTCTTCCCTATCTATTCTTGGTAGTGTATTTCTTCCCTATCTATTCTTGGTAATGTAATTATTCCCTATCTATTCTTGGTAATGTATTTCTTCCCTATCTATTCTTGGTAGTGTAATTCTTCCCTATCTATTCTTGGTAATGTAATTCTTCCCTATCTATGCTTGGTATTGTATTTCTTCCCTATCTATTCTTGGTAGTGTATTTCTTCCCTATCTATTCTTGGTAATGTAATTCTTCCCTGTCTATTCTTGGTAGTGTATTTCTTCCCTATCTATTCATGGTAGGGTAATTCTTCCCTATCTATTCTTGGTAGTGTAATTCTTCCCTATCTATTCTTGGTAATGTAATTCTTCCCTATCTATTCTTGGTAGTGTATTTCTTCCCTATCTATTCTTGGTAGTGTATTTCTTCCCTATCTATTCTTGGTAGTGTAATTCTTCCCTATCTGTTCTTGGTAATGTAATTCTTCCCTATCTATTCTTGGTAGTGTATTTCTTCCCTATCTATTCTTGGTAGTGTTTTTCTTCCCTATCTATTCTTGGTAGTGTATTTCTTCCCTATCTATTCTTGGTAATGTAATTCTTCCCTATCTATTCTTGGTAGTGTATTTCTTCCCTATCTATTCTTGGTAGTGTATTTCTTCCCTATCTATTCTTGGTAGTGTATTTCTTCCCTATCTATTCTTGGTAGTGTAATTCTTCCCTATCTATTCTTGGTAGTGTAATTCTCCTCTATCTATTCTTGGTAGTGTATTTCTTCCCTATCTATTCTTGGTAGTGTATTTCTTCCCTATCTATTCTTGGTAATGTAATTCTTCCCTATCTATTCTTGGTAGTGTATTTCTTCCCTATCTATTCTTGGTAGTGTATTTCTTCCCTATCTATTCTTGGTAATGTAATTCTTCCCTATCTATTCTTGGTAGTGTATTTCTTCCCTATCTATTCTTGGTAATGTAATTCTTCCCTATCTATTCTTGGTAGTGTATTTCTTCCCTATCTATTCTTGGTAGTGTAATTCTTCCCTATTTATTCTTGGTAGTATAATTCTCCTCTATCTATTATTGGTAGTGTATTTCTTCCCTATCTATTCTTGGTAATGTAATTCTTCCCTATCTATTCTTGGTAGTGTATTTCTTCCCTATCTATTCTTGGTAATGTAATTATTCCCTATCTATTCTTGGTAATGTATTTCTTCCCTATCTATTCTTGGTAGTGTATTTCTTCCCTATCTATTCTTGGTAATGTAATTCTTCCCTATCTATGCTTGGTATTGTATTTCTTCCCTATCTATTCTTGGTAGTGTATTTCTTCCCTATCTATTCTTGGTAATGTAATTCTTCCCTATCTATTCTTGGTAGTGTATTTCTTCCCTATCTATTCTTGGTAGTGTAATTCTTCCCTTTCTATTCTTGGTAGTGTAATTCTTCCCTATCTATTCTTGGTAATGTAATTCTTCCCTATCTATTCTTGGTAGTGTATTTCTTCCCTATCTATTCTTGGTAGTGTATTTCTTCCCTATCTATTCTTGGTAGTGTAATTCTTCCCTATCTATTCTTGGTAATGTAATTCTTCCCTATCTATTCTTGGTAGTGTATTTCTTCCCTATCTATTCTTGGTAGTGTATTTCTTCCCTATCTATTCTTGGTAGTGTATTTCTTCCCTATCTATTCTTGGTAATGTAATTCTTCCCTATCTATTCTTGGTAGTGTATTTCTTCCCTATCTATTCTTGGTAATGTAATTCTTCCCTATCTATTCTTGGTAGTGTATTTCTTCCCTATCTATTCTTGGTAGTGTAATTCTTCCCTATCTATTCTTGGTAGTGTATTTCTTCCCTATCTATTCTTGGTAGTGTATTTCTTCCCTATCTATTCTTGGTAATGTAATTCTTCCCTATCTATTCTTGGTAGTGTATTTCTTCCCTATCTATTCTTGGTAATGTAATTCTTCCCTATCTATTCTTGGTAGTGTATTTCTTCCCTATCTATTCTTGGTAGTGTAATTCTTCCCTATCTATTCTTGGTAATGTATTTCTTCCCTATCTATTCTTGATAGTGTATTTCTTCCCTATCTATTCTTGGTAGTGTATTTCTTCCCTATCTATTCTTGGTAGTGTATTTCTTCCCTATCTATTCTTGGTAGTGTAAATCTTCCCTATCTATTCTTGGTAGTGTATTTCTTCCCTATCTATTCTTGGTAGTGTATTTCTTCCCTATCTATTCTTGGTAGTGTAATTCTTCCCTATCTATTATTGGTAGTGTAATTCTCCTCTATCTATTCTTGGTAGTGTATTTCTTCCCTATCTATTCTTGGTAGTGTATTTCTTCCCTATCTATTCTTGGTAATGTATTTCTTCCCTATCTATTCTTGATAGTGTATTTCTTCCCTATCTATTCTTGGTAGTGTATTTCTTCCCTATCTATTCTTGGTAGTGTATTTCTTCCCTATCTATTCTTGGTAATGTAATTCTTCCCTATCTATTCTTGGTAGTGTATTTCTTCCCTATCTATTCTTGGTAATGTAATTCTTCCCTATCTATTCTTGGTAGTGTATTTCTTCCCTTTCTATTCTTGGTAGTGTAATTCTTCCCTATCTATTCTTGGTAGTATAATTCTCCTCTATCTATTCATGGTAGTGTATTTCTTCCCTATCTATTCTTGGTAATGTAATTCTTCCCTATCTATTCTTGGTAGTGTATTTTTTCCCTATCTATTCTTGGTAATGTAATTCTTCCCTATCTATTCTTGGTAATGTATTTCTTCCCTATCTATTCTTGGTAGTGTATTTCTTCCCTATCTATTCTTGGTAATGTAATTCTTCCCTATCTATGCTTGGTATTGTATTTCTTCCCTATCTATTCTTGGTAGTGTATTTCTTCCCTATCTATTCTTGGTAATGTAATTCTTCCCTATCTATTCTTGGTAGTGTATTTCTTCCCTATCTATTCTTGGTAGTGTATTTCTTCCCTATCTATTCTTGGTAGTATATTTCTCCTCTATCTATTCTTGGTAGTGTAATTCTCCTCTATCTATTCTTGGTAGTATAATTCTCCTCTATCTATTCTTGGTAGTATAATTCTCCTCTATCTATTCTTGGTAGTATAATTCTCCTCTATCTATTCTTGGTAGTATAATTCTCCTCTATCTATTCTTGGTAGTATAATTCTCCTCTATCTATTCTTGGTAGTGTAATTCTCCTCTATCTATTCTTGGTAGTGTAATTCTCCTCTATCTATTCTTGGTAGTATAATTCTCCTCTATCTATTCTTGGTAGTACAATTCTCCTCTATCTATTCTTGGTAGTGTAATTCTCCTCTATCTATTCTTGGTAGTGTAATCCTCCTCTATCTATTCTTGGTAGTATAATTCTCCTCTATCTATTCTTGGTAGTGTAATTCTCCTCTATCTATTCTTGGTAGTGTAATTCACCTCTATCTATTCTTGGTAGTGTAATTCTCCTCTATCTATTTTTGGTGACTCTTGGTCTTTATAATTCCCAACCATTTTTAAATACATAATCTTACTGATGCTACTTTTAAAGTTTGACAACTGCTTTAAGATTGCAGTGAAGTTTAAAGGAACTACCCCACCAAATAACAGCAAAATTACACTACAAAACCATTTATCAAAACTCTATCCAGGTGTTGAGGTCATATAATGTATAGGTGTTCTTAAAATACCGGTGACTGATTGCATGAAATGAATTATGAGTGTGACGCTCCAGCTTTGGGGTTTGGTCTGGCTGGTTTAAAAAGTCATATCTAAAATGGTTGATGAAAATACTCAATGCTGCTTGACTGTTGAAGATTTTTTTTAAAAAGCTATAAAAAACTCTGACATCACGTCCTTCAACCGTTAGAACATCATTTTAAACGGTTTTCAAAATGGGAAAACATCCAAAACAACGATTATGTTATTTTAAGGCAACGTTACGTTCAAACAACAAACTGAACTTGTTCGAAACACGATAAAGCTGTATATTTTCTGAGAGATGGACGTACAATGTAAGTTGCGAGAATGTGTTTGTATTACGTTCAATCTCTCGAAAATGTGCGTATAAAATACACAAAAATCCATGTCAGATAAAAAATAAAATAATTCCGGTGGGTCTATATTGTGCGAGATCAAAACCGGGTGGTTGGGACTTGAAACAAATCGAAACCGTCGGCCTACAGCCCTTGGTATCGATGGTCTTCAAGTCTCACCCACCCACCAGGTTTTTATCTGGGAATATAAACCTAGCTGCTGGAAATATTTTATTTCTTAATTATATTGTGCCGATAGAATTTGGATACTCAAAATACATTAAGTTATATATATACCTGGTCATCAGTAGGTATAGAAACGGTGTACATCGGTTGTAAAATTTGACTGTTGATGGCAAGATAAGTTGTTACTGAAGATTGAGTGGGTGCTGCTAGTCGGATCAAAATACTCTGTCACTGTGTGTGATGTATATATATTAATATTATTCCTGATTGTTTAACGACTCATCAGGAAATAATCTTTGGATTATATAATTATATAGGTTATTTAGAGCCATCCCAGAGAGAGGGGAAGGATACACAGATATCCAGGATCTGTGCTCTTGTCTTGCTATCGAATATTTATTATGGTTCTTTATCATGCTTGATGGATATACTGAAGGTACTGCCCAGTCTACGCCTCGCAGCTTAGGGAAGAGCCTTGGGACACACTGAAGAAACCGACTGGCGCCAGTGAGTTTCAAACCTGTAATCTCCATATTAAATCTATCACAATATCCACTGACTATGTAGAGGAACCCCAAGAATTGGTATGTACGTTGTTTATAGCTACCTAAATCATGCAGCTCACCAGTAAAAGAGAAAGTTAAAATAAAATATGACTAAAGTGTAAAAGTAAAATAATATTAAATGGCAAGACAATTATTACAAATTATTACACACACCCCACCCCTCCCTCACCCTGTTCAGGGGCCTTTAAATGCAAACTTAAATGTTTTTTTAAGGCTTGTGTCAATCACAAGTCATTTTTTAACTACATAAAAAGGAAGAAGGGAATACAACAGTGTTGTGTTGAACTCTCAAATTAACTTTTTAAATTGAATGGTAGATATTAAAAGGTAAATATTAATAAACAGCCCTATATCTACTATAAACACATGCAGGGCATAACAATTCCACCGTCCGCTCGCCATGACTATAGTGCTCATTGATGCAGGACGAGTAGAAATTCAGATAAATTCTTTAACAATTTATCAATTTGACCATTCAAATATTACATAGGACGAGTAACACAGAAACAAATTTTCCTGCCCTAAACACTCCAGTCAGGAATATGACAAATCAATTTATTTTCATGATACCATATTTGCATATAAGTTATAAACTTACATGTAAATGACAGACTTCACTGACTTTATACACCTTAATGCGTGGTGCACTATGACCCCACTCTGATCAAGTTTGAGGACTTAATATAAACTTCACACCCTTATAAGTGTAACCATCAGAGACATAGCCATTGATGAAACTGGGCATTAATTCTTGATTAAATATGATATTATAATTAGGACACAAAAACAGCTTGAAAACCATCACAGATGAAATTTGAACTGGGATTCCCCCACCTGAGTAAATCCACCTATGCTGTAAATCAGATTTAAATTTTAAATCCAATCAATTGAAAAGCCAATAGTTCAAAATCTTGTAACATGTTTTAAACCGAAGTATTAAAGACGGATCATAAACTCTTCGAAAAAAAAGATTTAACTCTACTTTAAACAGATTAATGACATTACGGTCGAATCCGATCTCAAACAATGCAACACGTATATAATACTTTAATGGCACAGGTAAAACTGCGCAGAAACTGCACGATATTAAGCCACCATTTCTTATAACAGTTATTGCCTCTTATATTAACATTACCACCCAAATTGAAGGACCAAAGCCAAGTGATTATTGCTTTTTAGAGACAGTTTTTTTTATATAATAATGATAATACTAACTTGACGGTACTATTATACACTAATACTCGACAGAATGTCTGTAGTAATCTCTGTTAAAGGGACACTGTCCGTAAGTAAGCCGATATTGAGCATAGCCAAATAACTGTCCGATTTTTATTCAGTGAAATGTATACATGAAAACCTGAGCATAGACCCAGATAAGTCTGTAGTAATACATTGGGGAGTTCGAAAAAAAAAAAAGTTTATTTATTATTTGTAACAATGTTGCATTAGGTTTTATATAAAGTATGTCTTACGTGATACATCCGGCCCGTTTAGCTCAGTCGGTAGCGAGCTCGACTATTGCGAAGTTTGATTATCATTACCCGCGAGTGTAATTACGAGTTCAACACCACGAATCTGTACTTCTTTTGTTTGTACCCCTATTGAATTCTGTCAAACAATCTTGGTTTTATTTACTAACTATTCAATAATGGTTGGCGCGTTATGTTTGTCAATGTAATTATTTTGTGTTTTATAGTCTAAATGTCCCTTTAAGGTTGAAAATAAACATATTGTGGCTTTAACTGTATTAAGGATTAATTTCTACAGTTAGTGTACATTCTTATAGGCTGTATGAACCCCTGGGTTTGGGGCAATGCATGGCCATAGGAAATTGTATGTTTTTTTAACAAAATTATATGTCTACAGGCGTCTATATTGTCCAGATATTTTTTAAGGTTTCACTTGACCCCGACCGAGGACAAGCAGGACTTTTTTTGGAGTTATGTGATAAACAGAATCTAACATTCGTGCTTATTTTAATATTGAATTTATTAAACGAGTTGGATAAAATTCATATAATGCTCGGCAGAGCCTCATATCACATAATCCTATCCAACTCGTTTAATAAATTCAATTTTAAATTTTAAACATGCACTCATGTAGATCGTCTATGTATTAACTTTAACGATAAGTCAACTAATAAAATTTAATTTTGTTTTCTCATTTGAATAATTACAATAAAATTTAAATTTGTTTGCCTCATTTGAATAATCACGGATCTATAACACTCAATATTAAACATTTATTGGAATTACTGAAAGATTTTAAATCTAAAAACTTTAAGCCCCTGCTTATTAAGCCATGTCCTTACTTTTAACTGTTAATTCTTGGTTTCTGAAACACTGCCAATTATGAACATGTAACAAGCAGGATTGAATACTGATTAGTCCAGTACCTTTTTTAAAATGTTCTTTTCAGTTACCTGGGTATGTTTATTGCATGGATTAAAATCAATGCAGTTTTGCATATTGACTTTCCCAAGAGTTTGTCCTAGTATTTGGGACACTGGATCATGGTCACTCATTCACTTCTTACACTCTAATTAAGTAATTTTTTAAAGTTCTAATTATCATGTCACACTATGGAACATCTTTCATTGAAGCTCTCATGTCACACTATAGGACACTCTTTCATTAACACTCTAATAAAGTAAACACTGGAAACTCTAATGTCACACTAGGGACACTCTTTCATTGACACTCTCATTAAGTAAACATTGGAAACACTCATGTCAAACTAGTGGTCACTCTTTCATTGACACTCTCATCAGGTAAACACTGGAAACTCTCATGTCACACTAGGGGACACTCTTTCATTAACTCTAATTAAGTAAATACTGGAAGCTGTCAAGTCACACTAGGGGACACTCTTTCATTGATATTCTAATTAAGTAAATACTGGAAGCTGTCATGTCACACTAGGGGACACGCTTTCATTGACACTCTAATTAAGTAAATACTGGAAGCTGTCATGTCACACTAGGGGACCCTCTTTCATTGACACTCTAATTAAGTAAACACTGGAAGCTGTCAAGTCACACTAGGGGACACTCTTTCATTGACACCCTAATTAAGTAAATACTGGAAGCTGTCATGTCACACTAGGAGACACTCTTTCACTGACATTCTAATTAAGTAAATACTGGAAGCTGTCATGTCACACCAGGGGACCCTCTTTCATTGACCCTCTAATTAAGTAAACACTGGAAGCTGTCAAGTCACACTAGGGGACACTCTTTCATTGACACCCTAATTAAGTAAATACTGGAAGCTGTCATGTCACACTAGGGGACACTCTTTCATTGACACTCTCATAAAGTAAATACTGGAAGCTGTCATGTAACACTAGGGGACACTCTTTCATTGACACTATAATTAAGTCAATACTGGAAGCTGTCATGTCACACTAGGGACACTCTTTCATTGACATTCCCTAATTAAGTAAATACTGGAAGCTGTCATGTCACACTAGGGGACACTCTTTCATTGACACTCTCATTAAGTAAGCACTATAAATGCTCATGTCACACTAGGGGACACTCTCTCATTGACACTCTCATTAAGTAAATACTGGACGCTGTCATGTCACACTAGGGGACATGCTTTCATTGACACACTAATTAAGTAAATACTGGAAGCTGTCATGTTACACAAGGGAACCCTCTTTCATTGACACTCTAATTAAGTAAACACTGGAAGCTGTCAAGTCACACTAGGGGACACGCTTTCATTGACATCCTAATTAAGTAAATACTGGAAGCTGTCATGTCACACTAGGGGACACTCTTTCATTGACACTCTCATTAAGTAAATACTGGAAGCTGTCATGTCACACTAGGGACACGCTTTCATTGACATTCTCTAATTAAGTAAATACTGGAAGCTGTCATGTCACACTAGGGGACACTTTTTCATTGACACTCTAATTAAGTAAATACTGGAAGCTGTCATGTCACACTAGGGGACACTCTTTCATTGACACTCTCATTAAGTAAATACTGGAAACTGTCATGTCACACTAGGGGACACTCTTTCATTGACACTCTAA
Organism: Cyrtodaria siliqua; assembly: GCA_037043455.1. Classification (NCBI taxonomy): domain Eukaryota; kingdom Metazoa; phylum Mollusca; class Bivalvia; order Adapedonta; family Hiatellidae; genus Cyrtodaria; species Cyrtodaria siliqua. Next base: position 14,527 of record JAWPHD010016736.1, read on the forward strand.
TTAAGTAAATACTGGAAGCTGTCAATTCACACTAGGGGACACTCTTTCATTGACACTCTAATTAAGTAAATACTGGAAGCTGTCAAGTCACACTAGGGGACACTCTTTCACTGACACTCTCATAAAGTAAATATTGGAAGCTGTCATGTTACACTATGGACAATCTTTCATTGACACTCTCACACTAGGGAACACTCTTTCATTAACTCTAATTAAGTATATATTGGAAGCTGTCATGTCACACTATGGACACTCTTTCATTGACACTCTCATGTCACACTAGGGAACACTCTTTCATTAACTCTAATTAAGTAAATATTGGAAGCTGTCATGTCACACTATGGACACTCTTTCATTGACACTCTCATGTCACACAAGGGGACACCTTTCTCCTTGATACTCTAATTAAGTAAATACTGGAAGCTCTCATGTCACACTAGAGGACACGCTTTCATTGACAACTAATTAAGTAAAATTGCAAGCTCTCATTTAAGTAAATACTGGAAGCTCTCATGTCACCCTATGGGACACTTTAGTTTATTTTTTTGCTTGAATGGTATTTTATTTCATTTTTAGCACATGTTAGTCTATATAATTATGACTGACATTTATTTTCATGGGTAGAACCAGAAAGAAAATATGCTCTCATGTCACACTGTGGGACAATCTTTCATTGACATTCTAATTAAGTCAATTCTGGAAACTCTCACACTATGTGACTCCGTGGCATGAAAATTCCACTCGCATGATGAATGCTTCTTAAAGGGGTTGATGCACTATTTTCAAACACAGTTTATTTTAAAGGGCTCTGAAAAACTTGAAAAAAGCTGAAAGAATTATCAAAATGCCATGAAAAATAAAGGAGATATGACCTATTGAAAATTTGCAAAGAACATAAATGCAGGCGGCCATGTTTGAACGATGACGTCATCGCGCTGTTTTACCATATATGGCATATTGATAAAATGTCTTTTAAAGCAAAGAAAATCACTGCAAATGAAAAATAATACTAAAATGTATACATTATGCATCTGTATATTTATTTTTAATCAATTTGCAGTGGCTTTCTTTGCTTTAAAATACATTTTGTCAATATGCCATATATTGTAAAATGGCGCGATGACGTCATCGTTCAAAAATGGCCGCCTCCATTTATGTTCTTTGCAAATTTTCAATATGTCATATCTCCTTTATTTTTCATGGCATTTTGATAATTCTTTCAGCTTTTTTGAAGTTTTTCAGACCCCTTTAAAATAAACTGTGTTTGGAAATAGTGCATCAACCCCTTTAATGCAGAATGAGTAGCAATTAGATAAATTCTTTTAACAATTGATCAATTTGACTATTGAAATATTATGTAGGATGAGTAACTCTGAAATTAATTCTCCTGCCCTGGACTCTTTACGGATACTCGAATTTATGCTAAGGAACTAGTAAACTTTCTATAATTTTTTCGTCGAGTATTCCAATTAATATATGCAAGGTTTCAAACAGGAAATGAAATAGGGTTTTAAATCCCCATTACATATATCATATGAGGTTATATATTGGGACTGAAGCAACCTCTGAGACAGATAATATACTGAAAAAATCAAGTTTAGCAAGCCCTTCTGCACATCTAGCTTAAATAAATGTAATTTTATTTTATATTGTGAATAATTTTAATTATGGCATGACTTAGGTTGATCTCCTTTTTCACTTACTTTTTGTATTCCAATGTAAGTATCAGAGTTATCTCCCATTTAGTTAAAACATACTATTTCACATTTAAATAAGGTAAAGAGCAAGATTAAACATTACAAAATAACTCAAGTCATAAAAACCGCTAAAACAATCAACAATTTACTTGCCATTATAAAGATATAGGGAACCAAAGTTTACCATTTGTGAAATTACCTCCCTTTACATTGAAATAAGAGCAAAATTATAATTTCATGTAGCTTACCACATGTTGCTATTGTTTTCGCATATTTCTTTTGAGACTTATTCCCTTAATATAGCTGATAATTATGTAAGTTATATAGCCCATAACCGCTTCTCCAGATATCCTAGAATCTGGTCAACGGAATTTTTGTGTTACTTATTTTTATCAGTATATGAAGGATAATCTCCCATCAGACATGCCTCCGCCAGGAGGCAAACCAACACGGGGTAGAGGTCTGGAGCTCTAAAGTCAGGGCCACTGAGGTGACTTCATACAGGATTTCTGATTAACCCTTAACCCGTTACATATATCTTTCTTTGAATTAAGACCTTTCCATTTATGTGACAAATGGGTGTTTCGGGAAAAATGACTGATAAGCAGCTGGACATTGCAAACCCTGATCGCAGGCTGATCTGGGTTTACAATGGACGCAAAGTCTGTCATGTTTAGCGGGTTAAGAGTTAACAGCCAGGAATTCCTCCAGGAGTTGGCAGTAGCGGATCAATAAATATGGACTGAGAGCACTTTTGTTTTTGTGTGTTTATTGTTGACTTTATCGATTTTTTAAAGCAAACCTGGACCTCTCTTTAATGGGACACACGACAATCTTGAAGTGTTTAACAAGCATTAAAATTAGTGTCTCGATTGATTTATCCACCATTCTTCTGATTTTAAACCTGCTTGCATATAATTAAATAAAATTCTGAATTTTCATTTATTTCCTCTTAAGCTTCCATACATTTAAATATTTTATTGGTGCAATATAAACAACAGTTAATATGCAGAAACAATTTCCTTTATACTATTCTTATATTTAATTCTATTGATTGAACAAAAGCAAGTTATGTAGAAAAACTAATGGGATGCTGTGTTTTTAAAAAATCAAGATTGCCGTCTGTCCCTTTAATCTCAAATCCTGGATACACCCAAGAGTTACATGTAAGATAATGTGTTAATTCATTCAGGTTTTATTTGTTAGATGTGACCCTACCAGAGGACATTTTGTGTTTGATGTGTCATAATATATGCCTGCACACAGAGACATGCTGTCATTTAACTGTTTAAAGATCTTTAAAACCCATTAATGATTAATCTTGTATATGTAAACTAATGTAAGTGGAAATCTGATAAACGTTTCCAACTTGTTTTATTTATCAGGTTTTGCCCATTTACCATAAATAATCCTATCTTAAACGTTGGTGTTCTTAATCTGATAAGGACATGAAATAAATGGAAATATAATACTAGACCTTGCATAGAAAATTATTGAATACACAAATAGTAAAGAATCAAGGTCATTTTGTGAAGCTATTGTTTTACTAATGTATTAACGGTTCAATTATCATGCGGTTATTACACGTTAAATGGCGTTTAACCCGCCATTTAACCCGTTTCTTTTTACATCCTAAATCTGCCGTATATTGAATTTGTCTATGCTACTTGGTTTGGTATTAAATACTGAAATGAGACTTTTTTGTCCAATTTGATACAACTTTCAGATACAAATTTCACAATACAACTTTCAAGACACAACTTTCACGTGCTTACAAGTGATGAAGAATGAGATGTTCGTGTTTAAACATACGCCAAATTGTCTATGACATACAAGGTCTGTGACCTAAGTACTGGACAGCTGAATTGTTTAACCTTGACAAGGTATTCTTGTTTAAACAAACACCAAATTGTCTATGACATACGAGGTCTGTGACCTGAGTACCGGACAGCTGTTTAGGGACCTATTTCTAATTGCTATAATGTGTCATCGAAAAAGCATTGAAAAGGAACTTTACTTTTATAAATGACAAATTAACAAGTAAGCTAACTAAATGCAAATGTCTGTTGATAATTCATTGGAATTCATTAAAAGAAAAAGAAAACCAGGGTTCAAATTTAACACTTATTTACTTGCTAAATTATGCAAGTAGATTTTTGCAGATTACAAGTAGAAAATATTAGCACTTGCTAAATTTTTCAAGTAATGAAAGAAACCCACCAGGTCTCAGTCTACATTTATTCATTGAATATATTTATCTAACTTAGTTAAATAGGTGGATATAAGAAAGCATAATTATACATTATTACATCATGCATCTAGCTGAGTGTGAACATGTCATTATTTACATGTATATTGCAATCGTTCTAAAATGAATCGAGGTTTTAAATCATTAATGCAAGTACCTTGTTTAAAATAGCAAGTAGAAAATCTTCGCACTTGCTTTTTTTAGCAAGTGGATAAAAATATTAAATTTGATTCCTAATAAAACCAAAACACAACTAAAGAAAAACCTGCTTTTCTGTTTTAATATATTGGCTTCATACAAAAGCTGTATTTGGAGGGACTCATCATATGATACAATTTTGAATAACATCATTTTCTGATGCAATTGCATGTCTAACAGTGATTTACAGTTACCTATACAAATTCTCTCCTCCACAAATACAATAGGCTCTGGGCTCAAAATATGTCCTTAACCGCACCCTTATGTCCTTAACCGCACCCATTCATTAACACAATATCCTACAACCATGTAGGAAATTTTGATCATTTACTTAAGAGTAGAATTGAAATGAAATGTTTTTTACATCACCATAACACATCATATTATCTTATATTGGTACAGGTTGCGGTATCCTAAATATAGCATGGACTTGGCCCGCCCCTTTCCAGAGTGACCTCAGCCAGAAGTGAAAGGTCACAAAAATTAAAACATGCCAGATAAATGTTTCAAAATACATTTTCAGAGTTGTTAATTAATTAATAAATAACATTTATTAAAATGAGAGCATTTATTTTTACCAAATGTATTTTTTAAACATGAAATTGTGAGATTAACCCCCACTCAAAAACAGGTAAATATTTACTGCGGTTTTGCATGTAAACAAATATGGCGGCCCCCATGGAAAGTTCTGTAGGTATGAAAGCACCAATTATTTTCCCCATAGACACCAATGTTAAAGTGTCACATATTAATGATTTGCTGCAAATTCAACTCAAGTATGGATAATGCAGCAGTGTAATGTTCATATAGAAAACTATTTTTCCACTTGAAAAATCACCAGAAAACTTGGGGTCACAAGACATGTAAGAAAGTTCTTGTTTGTTTACTAAACAGGTCAAGGGTACAGCTGTTTTTATTGATCGACTGTTTTCCTTGCTCACAAAGTGTATGCATAGAGTCGAAATTTCGAAAATGTTCATCAGTGATCCAGTAAAACCTATTAATACGCTTCTTATACATATAACCACAAAATCGAATAGAAATGGGCAGTTTTCCCCTACTTATAATGCCCATTTCCATCGAAAAAGGAGGGATTACTTTTTATTATAGGAACTACATTCGACTACACCTCGGAGGTTTACATGTAATTGGTGGTGGTAAACCTGTAGGGGAAACATGCTGAATTTTAACTTTCAGCACATTGGACTTGGACTTACCTTGAAAATAAGACACATCTTTTTGAATTTGTATGTTTATTTTTTATTTGTTATCTTCGGAAAAGCTTGCATTGTGGCCTATGGGAAAGCAATTAGTGTACCGCAACCTACAGCAACCTCAAAAAGAAATGAGATGAAGAACACAGCTTCCCATGAGACATTCCTCCGTCAGGGAGATGACCCACAAAGGGCAGAGGTCTGTAGCTCTAAAGCACAAGGCCTTACCCACTGACCTACTGTCACATGATTCCAGTATTTACTTAATTACCGTATACTCCCTAATAACCTCCACCCTCCCCTCCACCCACCATTTTTTCAGAAATATTTTTTTTTAAACTTACAAAAAGATGAAGTTAATCTGTTTCATTCGCAATGGAACACACAAAATCACTAGAACACTTAAAATCCAATTGACTGATTGACATGTGCACTTTAGTATTCTTGGTAAAGAAAATCATAAATTAATGGGTCTGATTTAAAAGTTAAATTATGTATTTTTGCACTAAAAAAAATGCCCACCTTGTGATAAATGTTACGCCCCCGGGGGCGTTTATTAGGGATTATACGGTACTTTAATTAATCGGTTGATGAGCCATTAAATTTAATTTAAAAGACATGATATACGTAACTGTATTTTGTCGAATAATTAAAATTCTGTAAGGTACATTAATCGCCATGTTAGCAATATACACTGTACAACACAGATCAATAAATGTAAACAAATGCATTTCCTTTACTGCAAATTACACAAATATTTCAGTGTCCATGCTCCAGTCATGGCAACTCGGACGCGGATAAATGTGCCAATATGCTGGCTTAGATGTGTTAACCAAAGACTTATTACTTATTACACTACTTAATTTGTAATCAAAAGGGCAACAGAATTTAAATGAAGCTAGAGCTATGGCTCTTATGCTCTCTCGCATTGCCCTTTATCATTGTGTGAATTTTCATTATAGTCCCTTTAGTAGTTTTCGAACAATATTCCGGACAAGAATTATAAGTACAAAATTACCAAGGGAATAACTCTTAATTTGAATGAGGATAGAGTAACTTTTTTTGTGTTCTGCACCTCCTCTCATATTCCTCTATTATTGTGTGAAGTTTCATTGCAGTCCCATTAGTAGGATTTTAGTTATGCTCCAGACAAGAATTATAAGTATAAACTCACCAATGGCAATAACTCTAATTTAAATTAAGATAAGAGTTATGGTTCTTATATTCTGCGTTTACTCTCATTGCCCTTTATCATAGTGTGAAGTTTCAATGCAGTCCAATAAGTACTTTCGAAGACAAGAATTTCCTATTTGACTACTGTGTATATATGCATTAAAAATACAAAGGGCAATAACTCAGTGGAAAATGATCAAACTGGAAAGCCACGACAATTTGCATATCTCCACATGATATTGATACATCCTAACAAGTTTCACGAAATTGTAATAAGGGGTTATAGAGAAATAGACGGACGAGAATTTTCTATTTGACTACTATGTATATATGCATTAAAGACACAAGTGGAAAATTATCGAACCGGAATGTCACGAAAATATGCGCATCTCCACTTGATATTGCTACTTCCTAGCAAGTTTCCTGAAATTCTAACAAGGGGTTATAGAGAAATAGCCTGGACGAGAATTTTCTATTTGACTACTATGTATATATGCATTAAAAATATAAGGGCCATAACTCAGTGGAAAATGTTTGTGCCAGAACGTCACGACAATATGCGCATCTCCACTTGATATTGATACTTCCTAGCAAGTTTCGCAAAATTCTAACAATCGGTTATAGAGAAATAGCCCGGACAATAATTCTCTATTAAGCATTAAAAATACAAGGCCATAACTCAGTGGAAAATTATTGAACCGGAACGTCACGACAACAAGCGCGCTTGATATTGATACTTCCTAATGCTAGGTTCCCACTATCACGATTCGCGGCACGATTGAAATCGTGGTCTTAATCGTGGACTAATCGTGGTGATCCTATCATATCTTATCAGATCTTGAGGTCAGTCCTGGCAATCGTGTTAATCGTAGAATTTTTTTTAACGGTTCAAAAATTTTCTACGATCAATTGTCAATCGGGATCATCGTATCAGATCGTATTGCATCGCAACAAAGCGCGACTGATCGCACCTTATCGTGCTTCCAAATCGTGGTGATCAGGATCGATCTTAGACAAGACAAACACCACGCTCTGTTGAAATGTGTTGCGATCTCCCACGATCTGTCACGATCTGTTACGCTCTGTCGGGTCCCATTGCTCAAGACCTGACACGAATAACTCACGAGCAGATAGGAGTTGATACGAGAAGATGCGAGTAAATGCGAGTAGATACGAGTAGTTACGTTTTTACACGAACGCTCACGATCTGTTACGATCTGTTACGATCTTCCTCTCTGGCGATAATGTAAGTATACAGTAATACTGCAAATGCCACGCTGTCATCATCCGCAACTCCTGCCATCATCAATGGTTGAGGGTTGTAGTGTTCACTCTGTAAAAGTTCAAGAAACAATGAAGTCCATGGTCAGTCGGGCTGTATATATACCCGTCGGGGTCCAGTCGTAGCTCAAATCGTGATCACCCTCGATCATGATCGTGAAAGACATCGCGACCACAATCGTATCCTATCGTAACGGAGCGCATCGGTTCGTGATGAACGTATCGGAACGTATCGGAACGTATCAGAACGTCCCAATTCGGGGAACCCGATCGTGATGATCGTGTCAGATCGAGACCCAATCGTGGACTCGATCGAAACAATCCTATTGGAACGTATGTGATCGTATCTGAACGGCAGATCAGACCGTGACAGATCGTGACACCTGAAATTGACAAATCGTGACCAGATCGCATCCGAGCGCAACAAATCGTATCAGAACGTATCGACTCGCATCAACTCGTATCCAAACCTGAAATTTCAGAGAAGTTCCACGATCAGCTACGAATGGCCAATCATGGCGTTCGTAACGGATCGCACGACAGTGGGAACTTAGCATAACAAGGGGTTATAGAGAAATAGCCCGGACAATAACTGCACGGACAGATGCACGCACGGACAGATGCAGGCACGGATGAGGCAGCGACTCCCTCGATTTTTCGAGGAGCATAAATGAGGTGTATTATTACTAATGGCAAGAAAAATAACAGATCACTTATTTTTTTTTCTTCATTTATTCTTTTACTGTAATTATGAAATTATATTCAACAATAAATTACAATATAATGTAATGAAAAGAAAACATTTAGTTTTAATAGAAATATATAGGGAGAGAAAGGTATATATCTTTTTACTTTTATTATATTTTCTTGAATAAACAACTTTATTATCTTTCAGATTTTGAGCGCCTCCGTGCTCGAGGGGTAAACAATGCTGCATTGTAAACCTTCTCGCCTCTCACCGCTATAAGTTTGAATCCCACTGGGAGCTTAACTTGTAAGAGAGAAAGTGTCAATTCTTACGGATGACGGAAGTATACAGTTCTGGTTCTACCCAGGAAAATGGGGTGGTCTGCCCCTACCACAAAAAAATTGCCGTCATATATGGCCTAAAATGTGCTAAATTGGCGTAAAACACCGTGACCATTTTTCAACCAATAATAAATAAAATAAACAGTAACGTGTTTGATATTTTCATTATTAAATGTTTTGCTTGAAAGTAAATAACATATTTGTCCCAATAAGCGCACCCTATATGCTTTCCAAATTGTAAGTAAATAATCGTAATCTTTATCAAAAGACAGCCGACTTCAGATGAAGTCAAGATTCATAAAAACTTACCCAAAGCACGGCTTTTTTAACAATATTGGGAAGAGATCAAGGACTGTGGAAAAAAAAACAAGCTTATTTCTCATTTTCAGAATAATGTAAGATTCATAAATTAAGTAAATATGACAATACTATGTTTAATTTATATTTTCATCCATTATATATTATAATTACTGACTTCTCAGTCAGAACTGACTTGACAGACATTGCAGAATTCATTCTGTTTCTCAAATTCTGACAGACTGCCGCCTTGTAATTGGGCTGACAGACTGCCCGCAGCCTTCTAATTGGGATAGATTTCTGCCACAGTTGGAAAAAAAAAAGAGTCAAATTTTGATTGGGAGGCCTGAGACTGTTACATAAGGCAAAAAGGCCCTGCAAAGTTCCAATCATTGCAGAGTCATTGTGTGCAAGTGTATTTTTTTTCTATGCAAAGTTAGCATGATTGATAGATTGATTGAAAATCATGGAACAGGTTTGTACACTGTATTTCAAACTTTTAATGCAGTAAACCAATTTTGCGTTCTGAAATATTTAAGATCCTGGGGCGCTTATAGATATGAATCTGGTAGGGAAAAAAATAATGATTTAAAAGCAGAGCCAGTTTTGACATGTCTATAAATACATGTAGTATACATGCATCAGTCTTTAACAAATTATGTTTAATATGAAAACACTGTATACTGTTTGACTGATCAATTGATTTTTGAAATTTTCCTGCCAATATCTACCTATAGATCAATCAATGTATGTGCCATTTACAAATATTTAGACTAACAAAAAGTTACTGATAGAAATGGATAAAAGATGAAATAATTTAATCATGCGTGAAAGGATATACATAAATATTAACACTTGATATATGCAATCATTTTATCTGATGAATAGATTCTTATATTTTATTCAAACGAAGCTAGGACAGGAGTAGCTGAAAAGTTAACTGATTTTAGATAGGTTTAATTCAACTGTACTTTTTGTAGCAACAAAAAACACATGGCTGGGTAATGATAGCAGTAAAACACAAATAATAATTATATAAGCATCCTACCCTTCAGATTTGATGACAGATTGATTTTGAAAAATAAATTGAAATACATACTTCATTACAAAGCGAATAAATACAGTATGTTAAGAAGACTGATATATAGAATGTGTTTTAAGAATACCAGTATAAATATATATTTATTTAACTAATGTTTGCTATAGTGTTGCTAAATGATCACTATAATTTATTTATCCTGCAACGAATGTTTCTACTATATAAATACATCTACTTCCTACTGTCCTAATACTTTCCGCCCAGCTGCTGTAGTATGCTAGTTGGGTACACGTGCTATTGTTCGACGATTTAAAGTGTCATGAATCATCCATTTCATCTTCACATATAAACATTTGTGTTTTATATTTATCAATTTAGGATTTCAATGCATTATCAAAAGAAAGTATTTTACAGTTCTTATCGATACTTACATATTTAACGGCCGAAAACATTTTTTTGTCAAAGTTACTTCCCTTGACAAACATTCCTCCAAAATTATTTGCTTTATTTAACGCTATCAGTGGATGACGTCAATATCAGCAACACTTTTTTGACGTCATTACTCAACGCCACAGAGAGGTATCTTTGCGTTCAGAGTTTTTAGTTTTTTTAATATTTAGCGATTATGAATATTCTTTCACTGAGAAATCACAATCTTCCATCCACAAAAAATGTAATAAAAGTATATAATGAATTAAGAGCTGCGCTATGATCTGTGATATCTGACTCAGTAAATTAATTGTATTTCACGCAAGACGCAATATAATATATTTAAGCTCTGCTAATTTAATACGAAAAACAGTTTTGCTATTAGATTCCACATCCAGATTTTTTTTTTAAATAAAACTATTTTTATATGGACTGTCCGCAATATTTGCCTTCAACCAATATTGTTGTATTGCACAAAATAAACATTTAGTATGTTTTTAAATTTTTATTTAAATTTCCCCCCCATTCACAGATTTTGGATTTATTTAAAATATAACAATTTTAACTTTAATTTCAAATTCTAACTGAATATCAAGATTAAATCTCTAAACTAACTGCTATCTATCTGCCAACAATTCATCTTTATAGAATTCGGGCAATTTGCATGGACTTAAATTAATTTAACACCTACCAAATGCCAACAATTTCTTTTATATCAATATTTTAACAAGTTCAAAAATTATCTATATAAATAAAGATTCAAAGACAATATTTGTATGGAGATAGATAGAATAGACGGTTAAATATGGAAAGTCAATACGACAATAAAGCGTACCATTGATCCTGCTCTTGTAACCGACAACTTTGTCAACATTTATTATTAATAAACCATAGTGACAATAGTTCATTCATTAATTAATATTCGCAATTGATTTTCTATTGTTTTCCTTCATTTCTCTTTAATTCTATCAACCAATTTACGGTGATATTGTCAAAGTCTCCATTTGTCCATCAGTCTGTTACCAATAAAGTGATTAAAGAAACTGTGATTAAAGAAACTAACACGCCAAATAACGACACAATTACATTACAAAACTGTTTATCAAAACTCTATCCATGTGTTCAGATAATATAAATATATACATATGCCGATTTAAAGTATAAATTATTAACAGGTTCTTAAAATACCTGTGAATGAATATGTGTAAAATGAATTAAGACTTGGTAACTCTTAATTTGATGCTCATCATTTTGGTCTAGCTGGTTAAAGCCATTTATATTGTGTCGATCGAGTTTGAAGTGTCAACATAATGTGTTATAGATATACCTCGTTGTCAGTAAGGTATAGAAACAGTCTACACGTGTTGAACAATTTGCCTGTTGATGGTGGGATAGTGTCTTTAACTGATTAATGAAAAGAAATAAAAGAAGGAAAAAATCCCCTGCTTATCCACTTTAATCCAAAGTTACCCTATTGTATAGCCAACACTTCAGAATAAATCCAAAATTACCCTACTGTAATACAGTATAGCCAACACTTCAGAATAAATCCAAAATTACTCTACTGTATAGCCAACACTTCAGAATAAATCCAAAATTACCCTACTGTATAGCCAACACTTCAGAATAAATCCAAAATTATCCTACTGTATAGCCAACACTTCAGAATAAATCCAAAATTACCTTACTGTATATAGCCAACAACACTTTAGAATAAATCCAAAATTACCTTACTGTAGCACTTCAGAATAAATCCAAAATGGCCCTACTGTATAGCCAACACTTCAGAATAAATCCAAAATGACCCTACTGTATAGCCAACACTTCAGAATAAATCCAAAATGACCCTACTGTATAGCCAGCACTTCAAAATAAATCCAAAATGACCCTACTGTATAGCCAACACTTCAGAATAAATCCAAAATTACCCTACTGTATAGCCAACACTTCAGAATAAATCCAAAATCACCCTACTGTATAGCCAACACTTCAGAATAAATCCAAAATTACCCTACTGTATAGCCAACACTTCAGAATAAATAAAACATTACCCTACTGTATAGCCAACACTTCAGAATTTCAGAATAAATCCAAAATCACCCTTCTGTATAGCCAACACTTCAGAATAATTCCAAAATTATCCTACTGTAGCCAACGGTGCCAACACTTCAGAATAAATCCAAAATTACCCTACTGTATAGACAACACTTCAGAATAAATCCAAAATCACCCTACTGTAGCACTTCAGAATAAATCCAAAATGACCCTACTGTATAGCCAACACTTCAGAATAAATAAAAAATTACCCTACTGTATAGCCAACACTTCAGAATAAATCCAAAATTACCCTACTGTATAGCCAATTAACACTTCAGAATAAATCCAAAATTACACTACTGTAGCCAACGATGCCAACACTTCAGAATAAATCCAAAATTACCTTACTGTATAGCCAACACTTCAGAATAAATCCAAAATTACCCTACTATATAGCCAACACTTCAGAATAAATCCAAAATTACCCTACTGTATAGCCAACACTTCAGAATAAATCCAAAATGACCCTACTGTATAGCCAACACTTCAGAATAAATCCAAAATGACCCTACTGTATAGCCAGCACTTCAAAATAAATCCAAAATGACCCTACTGTATAGCCAACACTTCAGAATAAATCCAAAATGACCCTACTGTATATCCAACACTTCAGAATAAATCCAAAATCACCCTACTGTATAGCCAACACTTCAGAATAAATCCAAAATTACCCTACTGTATAGCCAACACTTCATAATAAATAAAACATTACCCTACTGTATAGCCAACACTTCAGAATTTCAGAATGAATCCAAAATCACCCTTCTGTATAGCCAACACTTCAGAATAATTCCAAAATTATCCTACTGTAGCCAACGGTGCCAACACTTCAGAATAAATCCAAAATTACCCTACTGTATAGCCAACACTTCAGAATAAATCCAAAATCACCCTACTGTATAGCCAACACTTCAGAATAAATCCAAAATTACCCTACTGTATAGCCAACACTTCAGAATAAATCCAAAATTACCCTACTGTATAGCCAACACTTCAGAATAAATCCAAAATTACCTTACTGTATAGCCAACACTTCAAAATAATTCCAAAATTACCTTACTGTATAGGCAACACTTCAGAATAAATCCAAAATTACCCTACTGTATAGCCAACACTTCAGAATAAATCCAAAATTACCCTACTGTATAGCCAACACTTCAGAATAAATCCAAAATTACCTTACTGTATAGCCAACACTTCAAAATAATTCCAAAATTACCTTACTGTATAGGCAACACTTCAGAATAAATCCAAAATTACCTTACTGTATAGCCAACACTTCAGAATAAATCAAAAATTACATTAACAACAGCCGATTTCCTTATCCATCCAAATCACTGACAGTACCTACCAAAACATTAAATATACATGTATTACAAATAATCTGCTTACCCCAAGTGTTCTTGCCAAACATCTGAAAAAAGAAATAATAATGTTCAGATATATGCTTAACACTAAAATTCTTATATTAGCATACTTAGCCTAATTAGAGAATAAAAGTGTGACTATTTTAAAGAACTGGCTCGAAAAATGGATTCATTTAGACACTTTCTGAAAAGAAAGAATAACTTATAAGAATAACTGGGAGCTCAACTTGTCAAGTGAGAAAGTGTTGATTCTTATGGATGGCAGGAGGTATTTAGTACTTGTTTTACCCAGGAAAAATGGGGTGGTCTGCCTCTACCACAAACAAACTGACCATCATATATGGCCTAACATGTGCTAAAATGATGTCAAACAATATTGAAACAAACAAACAAAAAAACTTTTCAACTCCAGTGGCAGTCCAAGTGGGGTGGGCCCACCAGGCACGCACCCTCCCTAAAATCTGAAAAGTTATGAAAATGTATACGTAAAAAGCTTTTTTGTTTGTTAACATTTTTTTTAAAGTCGCACCACCCTAAACCAAACTTTTTATACCCCACCCACTCCCACAAATCTTGTATCTGCCCCTGAACTCATTAATATATAACACACACCTGTTGATAATAAATAAATTGTCCGACAAAATTAATAATTCTCTATTTGCAGTATTGCTATAAATTAAAGTAACCACATCACCTTTATTTACATAAAACTAACCTAATAACATTCCTAACTAAATAATAATAATAAGATAAATGTATTCTACAATACAATGCAATGCAGGCATACAAGATCTCGTCAATAACTATTTATTGTTCTAATCACAGGCAGACGGCGCGTACCCTACCCCGCCCACACCCTACCCCCCCCCCCCCCTCTACTACCCCCTCCCCCTCTACTACCCCCTCCCCCTCTCTACTACCCCCTTCCCACCTGTTTCTCTACTACCCCCCTTAAATATGTTTTCAATAAACTGTTCTACTTGGTTTTCAATGAAAAAAAAAAAAAAAAAATACATACTCTCTATGTATTTTATTTATTTTTTTCATTGAAAACCAAGTAGAACAGTTTATTGAAAACATATTTAAGGGGGGTAGTAGAGAAACAGGTGGGAAGGGGGTAGTAGAGAGGGGGAGGGGGTAGTAGAGGGGGAGGGGGTAGTAGAGGGGGGGGGGTAGGGGGGGGGGCGGGGTAGGGTACGCGCCGTCTGCCTGTGCAATTTACAAGTAGTTATTGTTCTATATTTGATCATTTTACAAATAAAACAGGTTTAAATAGATAACAGCATTGACACCACATGCATCACATACATTATAACCATGGAAGGTGTTACAAGAACACTGATATAGCGGTACTTTTTATTCAAACGGTGTGTATCTGTACGTGCAACAACTTTACATTTGACACTTTTGAGCAGTTCCTGTACATTCAGACTCTGAAACTTACCCGAGTTCGTCCCACGCGAAAAATCCCCTAAAGCGGGGATATTTTAAATGAAACATCTCCGGTTTATGTATCCATTTCTGAGAGAAAAATATGTTTATTCAAAGAAAAATAAATAGTTTCCAGTTAAAATGGCACAACCACTCCATTTTATGTGTTTCGCTTTGAGCGACAACGCACGGTGTATTTCATTTAGCCCGCCAGTTAGAATTGGCTGTGCCATTTAACTCCCGTCAATACACATAAACCCATTTTAAAGCCACCTCATATAAATTTGCTACTTCTATCGGTAAGTTATTGTGGCATGGATTACAGAGGTTTACTGGTCCCTCTGTTTTAATTTATTGATCATCGTTAACTTTTTGGAACCACTTCCGTTTATAATGCATGATACATCAGGGACTGTAGATAGAGGTATACTAATAAAATCCTGGCTACATGTCGAGTCAAAACATATAAAATTGTATTTCATTTACCGACGTCTATCCAACGAACCATCCATCCATATCCATCCATCCATCTATTTTACGAGTAACCTATACATCTGCGCGTCAGTGCATTAAATATTAAAACATCTAGATTAAAATTATCAAGTTTTGTCAATCAATTATGCTGCAATTTAAAATGAACCATCTTTCTTAATACATTCCCCTCATTATTACTAATTAGAATAGATATTATGTAGTTTAATGTGCTACCAATTTGTAGTTTCATATGTGTTTTATTTTTATTCGTGTTATCATGCTCTGTTGTATGTTCATATACTGAGGGAAACAAGTTTATTTTTTTTTTAGATGAAATAATACTGTATACAAGATATACTGACGTTTTGGGACTTTACGGGCTTGACCTCTACGATCATTTATTACGTCATTAATTCATTTCATTCATTCATTTACGTCATTAAGATGTTCGACTGTTATAGATGAGTGTTTAATAAAATATTGTGTCTATGGCAGTAGTTTCTTGATTTTACAACCAAAATGTATTACATGTATTTCCAGGGTGCAACAAAAACTTGCTAAACTTCTTTCCCTCAGTATAGTTTGTTGTTAACTCGTATGCCAATATGGGCCTTGAGATTTAAATAAACTTGTAAACTTGTATCCATTTTGGAGGCCTAGTTTGTGCAGTGTGCGCGAAATACATTTACTAGTGAGTTTACCAGGCTATGTGAAATTGACATGTGAAAAAAACAACAAGTTAAAACATATATGGTCACTTATGGGATAGTGTGACTGATCTTGCATACTCCATTCAGTGAGCATGGCAAGGTCTGACGGCAGTCTATTCCATAGCACAATGGTCACCAATCTCAACGCAGAGTTATCGTTCCTTGCACTCACATATACTTTGTGGGTAGAGATTGAATGGTCGCAGGGGAAAAGGAATATCGGGAATAGCTAGCAGTGGTGTGGATTTGTTGGTATGAGAGAGGATGCATGTGGCGAGTCATTCTGGATGGGCGCACGCAGAGTATGGTGGGGTGTGTGTGTGTGTGTGTGTGTTGGGGGGTGGGGGGGGGGGGACTATTATCAGCCGAGACTATTGGTCATGTCAGTGACACTCTCGTAAGTGGAATAGTTCCACCTCATCTCCCAACCCACCTTGCAGCTGTGCGCTGAACCATCTCCACCTTTCTGATGTTTTGATGCGTGTGTATGCTCCATACTGACGAGGCGTATAAAAGCTTAAACAGCGTTTTAATAAAACAATGTTGGATGTTTGTAAGCAAACTTAAGTGAGTACTAAATATCCCATTAAACAGTTTCAAATTTGCCAAGCAATAATCTTTTATGGATGATAAGGACACATTAAAAGGAGGTAATTTGATGAATGTTGATAATCAAAAGCATCTGTGTTATGTTTTTGTGTGTGATTTTTTGGTAAGGAACATATAGAGAATATTGTCATTTCGTAATTTTCATAGATTTAATTTGTGTTTTTTTTGTGCGGCAAAAATTAATATTTTAAAAAAAAAGGGGGCTAAGTCCCTTGTGTACTGAACTTTTCAAAAACATCTTTCTTTGGATTATTGTTGGCGGTCTATCTAATTATTCCTAACACATCATTAACTTTTTCCGTATCAACATCAGTGGGAGTTTCTTATTTTGTTCAGTATATACCCGTGACGGTTTTACATTGTCTTGCATTATAATTTATATTTAGTGCGATTTCAGATGTCATACAAGAAACAAGATACAAGCAAGATTATTTTATGTCCGATAAGTATAACAGAAAACATTTGTTCTAACATTTGTCCGCTTACAATTTGTAAAACTCCTATGAGTAGAGAATACTTTTGCAGATGTAATAAAAGATTATAAGGATTTATGTCGTAAAAAGAAAAAAAAAATTGAAATTAAAAGAGTTTCAGAGATAGAAACATTAAGGTTCAGTAAGCCTAAACAATTTTGGAAATATTTAAAAAAACAAAGAAAAAGCCAAATGATAATGATATTACTCTAAATGAATTCCGCGATTATTTTTCGTCTTTTAGGAAACGACGATTTCCAATGTAAAATGATGAAGCGGAGTCTTTTTGCGACGAACACAATTTTGATGAAGACTATTGTACCTATGAGGTATTTGATATGCCTATTACGATTAATGAAATTTTAACTGTAGTAAAGTTGCTAAATCCAATAAAGCTTTAGGGAGTGATGCATTGATGAATGAATATTTTATTGAAAGCATTGACATTTTAGCATCACATTTGTGCGATATATTCAATGCAATTTTAACTTCTGGATTTTTTCCTGAAAAATGGATGGAAGGAGTTATTGTCCCTGTTCATAAAAATGGAAATACTAAACATGTTAATAACTTGAGGGGTATTACCCTAGTTAGTTGCCTGTCACAAATATTTACCACTATATTATATAAAGGAATTGACTGCGTTTGTGAAAAGAATAATATTATTTCTGATGCACAGTTTGGTTTTAGAAAAGGCCATTCCACTGTTGATGCTTTATTTGTTCTTCTTTCTATTGTTGAAAAATATTTGAATGAGAATAAACGTTTATATGTTGCCTTTGTAGACCTAAAACGATGTTTTGATACTTTATATAGAAATGCTTTATGGCTTAAACTATATAAATCTGTATACAAGGAAAGATATTACGAATTATTAAAGACATGTACGAAAAGGTGAAATCATGCGTGAAGAGTTGTGGTACTTATTCAGACTAGTTGGATTACGTCAAGGGGAGGTAATCTCTCCTTTGTTATTTTCGTTATTTATTGAAGATCCTGATGATGTGATTTCAGGCTTACAGATTGATGATATAGTTCTGATAGTGTTACTGTTTGCTGATGGTATGGCCATTTTAGGTAAATATCCAGTGGAATTACAAAATAACTTAAATCTTCTATACGCATATTGTAATAATTGGGGTCTTGAAGTAAATACCACGAAAACCAAGATAATGGTGTTTAGAAAAAGAGGAGACTACTCCAAAATGAACGTTGGATCTATAACGGTCAACATATCTAAGTTGTAAATGATTTTAACTATTTAGGCACAATTTTTAATTATACGGGCAATTTTTCATTAAATCAAGAACATTTAATTGGTAAGTCACTAAAATTGCTCTCCATTTTATTAACGAATTGTAAAAAAGATTAAGTTAAAGCCAAAAACACTATGCCAATTATTTGATTCATTTGCAGGTCCTGCTCTAGGATATGCCGCTGAAATATGGGGATTTTCTAAATCAAAAGTAATAGAAAGAATACATCTAAAGTTCTGTAAACGGTTGCTTAACTTTAGATTAAATACATGCACAGTAGGTGTATATGGTGAACTTGGGCGTTACACTCTTTATATTACGAGATATATAACAATTATTAAGTATTGGTGTAAAGTAATAAATACTAATAACATTCTGATGAAAAAACTCTATGAACAAGGTGTATATGATTGTGAAAGAGGTTGTAAAAATTGGGTTTCGAATGCTAAAAAAGTTATTATCTGATTAAGGTTTTGCCTATTTATTTAACAATCAATCAGGATATGCTGAATGTTAAAACATTTCCATGTGTTTTTAAACAACGAATAATTGACTGTTTTAAGCAAGAGTGGTATGGGTCAATTGACAGCAGTGCTGTTCTTGAAAACTATAAATATTTTAAATCGGATTTTTCATATGAACACTATCTAAATGTTTTACCTAGCAATTTGAGATTCTTTGTTTCTAGAATAAGATTATGTGCACATTCTCTTAACATACAAACTGGACTTTATGCAAGGAATCGCATACCGAAATGAAATATATTGTTTATGTTGTAACTCGCAAGATCTGGAAGACGAATACCATTTTATATGTGTGTGTCAATGTTACAATGAACTAAGATTTTTTTTTATTAAAATATCGATATTACCACGAAAGGCCATCTATGTTCAAATATATAGAATTGATGAAAACTTCAAACAATGATATATTACTAAACTTAGCGAGGTATATAAAATGTGCTTTAAATGTTAGACTTTCTATTTTTAATTCTTAGTATAAATATAATATTGTTCATCCTTTAACTATGATGATGCAAACTATACTGACAGTTGATTTACGTGACTTTGTTATATTCGTATGTTGTATATATGTTCTGAATGACGATGTACTTTGTACAAGTCTAAATAACATGTCTGTTCTGTTCTGTTTTGTTCTGTTCTAAAGCTGTTTGCCGACAAAACAATGGTCTACAAACAAATATCTGTAAACATAATTAGGCTTATGAACGAATAGAAGAAGTATAGGCATATCAAATGTTAAAAAGTACATTACAAATAAGTATTTCTGACAGCAGTGTTTTTGAGTAGAAGGATCTATATGTGATAATTGACAGTAACCTCTCACTTTACTTCTAAAACAGAAACATTGTCATAATCACGAGAACCTTCATCCATATAGACAGGAATATATTTTGACCCTGTTTAAATCATTAGTAAGACCTCATTTAGAATACGCTAATTAAGACAGTTTGGTTCCAATTTAAGAAACGAAATATTCAACGAAGGGCCACTACAATGTTATCTGGATTATTCCAACACAATTCTATGGTGACGTGATTTACAAACTTCGTAATCACCTTGGTTATTATCACGTTTATACAATCTTTATTAAATTTGTTAGAAAGTTCATAAAAAGAGGTTAAGACTCCTTTCATTTTGCAACGCATTGCATGTTTAATGGTTCGACTGACCCATTCGCAGTTCGACACTATGCTTTCCTCTTTGATTGTGCGATGACCGAACACATTGTGGAGCTATGATGACGTCTACCTACGATAATGTTCGATGTGTGTCTCCAAAGTTGCCGTGCCCTTAATAGTTTATTCTCTTGTTGCTCTGGCTTCTATCAATGTGACTTTCTACGCTGCTTTTTTAAGAAGCGGAATATAAAAAAAACACACACACAAAGAACAACATAGAAATTTAAGCCACAATGCAAGTACTCAATAAATGGCAAAAGTCAAAGCAACGACAAGACACGATTCAGACAAACATGAAATGCTACCGTCCTTTGAGGATGTAGGTAGACGTCATCATAGGGTCCACAATCTATGGACACTTTTGTAAAACATAAGACGTGTATCTGAAGTCTGTTTTGAGGAGACCGCCAACCTAAATCATTTTGCATTTGTGTAACGCTTTCGTAAGTAGAGCAAGTCTTCGTTCGAACCATGTCCAGCTCATGTATATTGTTTTGGGTGAAAGGACTCCACACAGAGGTGGCATACTCCAGCTAGGTTCTTATCACAGTTTGTATGCTTGTTCTCTGATGGTGTTCTGATTGGGTATTTCGATTGATAAAACCAAGTCATTTGAGGATTTAGGTAGACGTCATCATAAGCAAGCAATAGAACGTCTGTTGAGGTTGCCAACATTCATTTTGCATTCGTAAGCAGAGTAGTTATTTGTAACCCATTTTGCAAGTCTTCGTTGAACAATCTTCGTTGAACCATATACAGTTTATGTATATTGTGTTGGGTGTAAGACACACTCATAGGCATAGGAGGCATGTCCAAGCTGTGGTCTTACCACAGGTTTGTATGCTTGTTTTCTGATGTGTTGGTGTTCTGATCGGGTATTTCGATTGATAAAACCAAGTGTACGATTAGCAGATGTAACTACGTTATGTATGTATGTGTGTGTGTGTGTGCGCGCGCGCATGTGTGCGTGCGTGCGTGCCTGCGTGCGTATATATGTATGTATATATGTATGTAAACTGAAAGGAAAAAGAAACGCGACACGGGAATTTCCGCTATATATTGTATGTACAATATGCTGCTGTTGGTAATGGTACATGGCTATGTAAGATATTTCCTTTCGGAAAAAAGACTAAAACAACACGTAACACATCAAAAAGTATTCCTGCAAGGTTTTATTATTGACAAGAGTACGCGTTTACAAAACATCATGGAATTTCCTTGGAATATATATGCAATTAAGTGTGCAGTATATATAATATATAGCGGAAATTCCCGTGTCGCATTTCCTTTTCCTTTCAGTATATGTATTATGTATTCCACCTCGTGGCATTGCTAAATAATAACATCACGATATTTGAAGTACCTGTCCATGTATTGTATAGGAGGACAAACAAATCAATACTTACACGGTATATATACACAAAGGTATATGCATCGACCTGAGTATTACACGCTAGATGACGTCATTGAGATTTAGCCAAGAGATATCCCTTCTGAGGACGGTAAGCCTAGTTGAAATGTGCCAGTTTAACACGTATATACCACATACTCTTATATAATTGCTGCCTGTAATATCGTGTAGCTTACAACTGATATTATACAAAAATATGTGCCATTGAAAGGCTGATGTTGAGTGCATCCCATACTCCCTTTAATTAAAGATGCTTTACCTGTATATAGGCGATTTTTAATATAAACTATTCAATACCCAATAAATCCCTGAGTACTTGTTTTTTGGGTTCTGTGGCTTTTATATTCATATATACATGATCATCTTCGTGTTTTACTTATACTCCCTTTAACTGGTGCTTATATATTAGAGGATATAGCCGGATTTCTTATTGAACACTGCCGTTTAATTGAAATGACAATATAGTGAACTTTGATGCACTCCTGGTTTAAACTCCAGCTCTATTTATCATTGTAATTGTTGCTTGTTTTGAATGGGTGTGTTTGGTTATCTGTGTTCTGTGAATGCGACATTTCCTGTTCCACTTTTATACGTACTATTAACTGTACTTTATGTAAACGTCTGCTGCTCTGCCCATTATTAAATTCAAATGTCTTGACGATTTACGTTTTTTTTCTAAGGAGTTGATTGGATATGCGCAAAGCGCTTCAGTTTTAAAAGCTATTCAAAAGAATTCTGATAGTAAACGAATACGTTCGGGAAATGTGTATTCTTCTCTATAAAAATTACAAATGAAATTGCAAACATCCCATCTTTTCAGTATATCGTGTTTCAACAATAACGTATTACTAGAGGAGCAAACAATTGCTTTTTATCCTTGTTCATGGTCCTCTTTATGACTGAGCAAAGTTTATATTATTTGATAGACATAACTATATAATATAGGAAGTTCCGCTTTAAACAAACCGTTCTGTGTTGGTATCTCTATTAACACGACGCCAGTTGTCAATCATTTATCCATTTAACCAATCAAACCAGTGAAGTAATAAGAGATTATTATTATTACTTCACTGATCAAACCAATACGATACCCCCGACAACCAATAGTACGTGCAACTGTATTATAATAAAACCTACCGTCAGTATACTCCGACATCAACTATAGGACGAAGATATCAAATAAGGGCGTCATGTTAATCGGTATACTCCGACATCAACTATAGGGCGAAGATATCAAATACGGGCGTCATGTTAATTGGCAAACCGCTCATGTTTGTAATGTCTCACACTTCATTTTCAAATATTTACATCGCTATTCCATTAATTTTCCAATGAATACCATTACCTTCGGAATACCTCATAATATGCCCTTTAACGGTTTTCATTGGATGATGGGCGGAGCTGAACTTAATAGAATATTGCGCATGAGGGGTGTGTCTAAAATGTTGCCGATCGTAACGGCTGTTACATTTTACTGCATAAAAATCCCCGTATAATAAACTATTTTTTCGAAATAAATAGTAAATCTGGCGTAAATATAGAAGAAATCAACGCCATTTTAAAGGTAAATATTTATGTAAATATAAGGAATGAAATGCGCTGTTTTGGCTCCACACACTTTAAACCACCCAAATATTTTTCATACCCTAATGAAAACCAAAAGAGCGCATTTCATTCCTTAAATGTACACATGCACATGCATTTGTTTGTTTATAATTTCTGTTTTTGGATTGTTTTTTATGGATGGTGCGTTCTGTGAATGCTGCACTTCCTGATGGACTTTTGCATCTCCTTTTGAAGAATTCAGACGGGTAAACAGAAGCTTCAGGTGTAGCACACCCATTGCAACACAGAAAGTGTCGGCCTGGTGTATTGGCATAATGGCGTCAATAAATAATTCTCATTTCTTTTTGTAAAAAAAGGCATTTTCACTAATTTAAAGTGCTATTTTTGGTTTATATCACTTTGTTGATCTATTTGTAAGAATTTGAATCTGTGAGAACGTGTTGATTTTTAATTTATTTTGCTTATATGGAAATGAGTGTATGAATACAATATTATGGCATCTCGGTTTTATGTTTTTAAAGGGAGCATTCATTCATGAGACAACTTCTTTCTAGAAGACACATGTCCCCCATTTGTCTGTGGATTGTTTGGCAGCATATGTGTCATTTGTGATGAGAATGTAAGTTATTCACTTTTAATTTGGGTCTAGATATGAACAGGGAGTAAGTATAGGGGAGTAAGTATATACTCCCTCCCTGATATGAATGACAACATGGCATTTAAATTGTAATTCACTCACAACTCAATGCAACAATCAATGGGCGTGTTACAACTTCATCCTATCTACACCAGTGCCAGCCACTACACATGATAGACCATCTCATGAAGACAGAGGGTTATAAAATATTAGTTTGCCACTGAGTGTTCATAATTAACAGTCTATTTCAAATTGTTGTCAATGATCGTTCCAAGGCCGTACCATTGTTGTTAATCCTTTATGTTATACTTTCCATCTATTTACATGCTTCTATTTACTACTGCTGCTGCTGCTTCTGCAGCTAATGCTACTGCAAATAATAATAACCATCCAAGCAATATATTACAATACGCTTTATTATTACTACTTAATACATATGTGTATATACTGTACACCGAAGTCTAATGGCGACTCCTTAAGAAGTGGAGAAACATATAACAAGAACAACGAAAAGCAATAGTCTATTGATAAAGCGACAAAACATTTAGTTTGTTTTACCACATAAAACATTTAGTTTGTTTTACCAGATATTTTTTTTTAGTTTTACCACATACATTTAGTTTCTTCTTGTTTTGCTCTGCACGGTACCGCATCAACACACATTAATACACAACGCATATTGTGTACTCATGCTGTTGGACATCGTTCTTTTTTGTATATAACAAATATAAATGAATATTAATAATAACAATTTCTCCAATAAATACAACCACATACTAGTAGTTCAACTCCAGATTAGTAATAGGACGACAAGGAAAGTTTTCGATTTACATTCCTTTATCATGACACGGGTAGATTAAATCATTTGTTTTATCATTCGCCATGTCGATTTTACCTCCGAGATAATAGCCATGTAACGTTGATGTAAATAAACTGATAACCAACACGTCACTCCTTCTGAACATCTTAGCGCAGCAAGCATTTTCCAGTCAGTTGACATTTCCTGGTTCATGTGTTCAAAGGTTGATGAAGGCCCTTCATCTGCATCCACGTCTCTCAACATTTGTTTAGCGATATATTAGTTTAAACGATATTTATTCAAAGCAGTTTTTAGGCTATGTATGACGGTCGATTTACAATGGTTGAGACAGTCCACCCACCTATTCCTAAGTAGACCCAGTACTGTATGCCTGTACTAGACTGTGAGAACGTGTTCATTCTTACGGATGGCGAGAGGTATACAGTACTAGACTGTGAGAACGTGTTGATTCCTACGGATGGCGAGAGGTATACATTACTAGACTGCAAGAACGTGTTGATTCTTACGGGAGGCATACCGTACTAGACTGTGAGAACTTGTTCATTCTTAGGATGGCGAGTAAGAATCAACACGTTCTAACTGTCTAGAGTAAACAATACATCCTACAATACATGGACAGGATTTGAAAACAAACTTTCGGTGAAAACTTATATACATTCATCTCATTGATAATCAATACATGGATAATTCTTCAAGAAAACTTAAGGCAAATAAGTGATGGTTTGCAATGTTTCTGAGCAGTGAACAAGTCACCATTTGATTTATTTTGTTCTTTTGGCAACCATAAAGCATTGCAATTTGCTTTTTGTTTCTGAGTTCTTATAATGAACACAACTGTTGTATATTAATCTCCTGTTTTGGAATCTTATTCGAAAAAAGTGGTGTATTTACATGACGAAATGTCTTTGTAACATCAGTAATTAATATGAAGCAGATGCAATGGCAAATTTACATTCACATCACAGTAACAACAAGTTAGGCCTATGTATGCAAGTCGAACAGGAAACGTAGCATTCAAGGACCACAGTCAACCAAAAACACGCATAGAAACAAACAACAATTACAAATATAGATAAAATGCACGATGTGACAAAGCAAACATAAACTGGTTGGCACTAGGCCTACCGACTTGGAACGGTCAGTGGCAAAACGACCTCTCGGGGTTTAAACCAGGTTCTAGGGCGCACCAAACCTCATTCTTACCCGATTGTCATCCCAATAAAACGGGACAGTGTAAATAAAGATCTCCCCGCCAGGTTTTGTTCTCTAACAAACAAGGCAGCATACACAGGCAATATAAGTAAAACACATATATGATCATGTATATATAATATATATATGTATATATTAAAAACAAAAAAACACAAAAAAACAATAGAAGCTTCAGTAACCATACATATTGTCGACAATCTGTATTCGCAAATGAAAGTTGCTCTAAACGTCGATCTGAAATTTTAAATGTTAACGCTTTTAATTTATCCACCCTTTCAGAGCCTTATTTTTTAACAAGCGATACAGGCATTTTATAATTGAGAAACGTGACTCACACAAACTTCCTTTCCACAAGACACGAAGATTTGGTTGGTTCATTTCTGCACACCCTATTACTAACCAATCAGCAGATATTGTATATATAGTATATATGTGTTATCATCATGAACCTTTCAAAAGACAGCTCAAAGCAATATAGTTTCTTATGACACTAGACATGGCATTTTTATTTGGGTTAGTATTAAATTGTCTCTACTTGAGTTGCTGCTTTGCGTTTGATGGAATACCGTTAGACAATGTACGGCAAGGTAAGACATATAACAGTACTTAGAAATGTCACAAAAGACATATTGTTTTTACATATTTATTATTATATATATATATTGTTTTTTTTGTCTTTCCCCATTGTATTCACTCTCGGCCAAACACCATTTTAATATAGTGGATTGTGAAGAGAATGTGAGTTTTCATTTCAGTGGTTTTAACATATTTTTATTTCTAAAATATAGTGCATGTTTACAGGTGATATTTTAACATTTTATCAAACAAATCATGTAACTAAAGTACCTATCCTTGGCTATGGTTATGCAGAACGTGAGTATAACATAACAGATACGAATATGAATAACGAGTTGAGTGTCTTTTATAATTACTCCGTGTTACATTGCTATCATTCGATTTTATTATTTGCTTATTATTTTTTAAAAAGAAAAAAAAAAGACACGAAAAAACGAAATAAGACAATACTTGTTGATATAAACGGCTTTAACCAGCCAGGCCAAACCCCGAAACTGAAGCGTTGAATTAAAGTTACCAACTCATAATTCATTTTACGCATATTCAGTCACGGGTATTGTAAGAACCCGTGAAAAAATAACATGCTTTATATCGACACATATACGTTATTATACGATTTAAACACATGAATAGAGTTTTGATAAACGGTTTTGTAGTGCAATTTTTGCAGTTTTTTGGCGGGTTAGTTTCTTTAAAATAGGAATTATCGTTAAATGCAAGAACTATACATAAGTGGGCTTTACTAAAGTAATCAGGGGTGGTTTGCCTATACCACAAAAAAATTCGGCAATCATATATTGCCTCACATGTGTTTAAAATGAAGTATAACACCATTCAAACAAAGTCCATATGGGCATATTTAGAGATTTTTCTATTAAGATTATATTGTATTATGTTAACGAATGCAGAGTCAATAACTAATTTAGTATTTATAAGCTGTCGACTATTTGAAATATCCTGCAAACTGAAAATGCTTTACTTAAATATAATTTAAAAAACACACACACTGATTATCTTGTTTTAGGATGTGTAGACCAGAGAGCAACTACGTGTGCAACAATGACCAGTTCCATGTGCCAAAAAGGTCCAATAGCAAAGTTTTGCTGCAAAACATGTCAAACTCTACAAGAAAATAGTGGTAGGTCAATTATTTGTTAATCTTTAAAGTGCCATAATGATATGAAACCAAAAAATCATCACTGTACACAAGCGTTTATCATATTTATACTGAAGCGGAAAAAAAAAACGCAACTCGGAAATTCCATTGTATATTGTATGTAGAATATGCTGCTGTTATTCGAATAGTACATGGCTACGTAAGACCTTTCCTTTCTGAAAAAAACACACTGAAACAACACACAACACATCAACTAGTATTCCTTCAAAGTTTCATTGTTGACAGACTACGCGTTTGGCCTTTGAAAGCATGTGAGCAAACGTTTATCATAATCTTATGAAAAGAGCCTTATTGTTGCAATGAATTTAAACACAGATGGCGTTAATAACTGATTTAGTATTTATAAACTGCCGACTATTTGAAATATTCTGCAAACTAAAAATTCCTTACTTAAATATATTTTAAAAAACACACTGATTATCTTGTTTTAGAATGTGTAGACAAGAGTCCAGACTTGTGTGCACAAATGAACAGTTCCATGTGCCAAAAAGGTCCAATAGCAACGTTTTGCTGCAAAACATGTCAAACTCTACAAGAAAAGAGTGGTAGGTCAATTATTTGTTAATCTGTCAAGTGCCATAATAATATGAAACCAAAAAATCATCACTGTGCACATATAAGCGTCTATGTATACTAAAGCGAAAAAGAAACGCAACTCAGGAATTTCCACTGTATATTGTATGTACAATACGCTGCTGTTAATCGAATGGTGCATGGCTACGGTCTTAGTTTCTGAGCAAATAGTATTCCTTCAAAGTTTCATTATTGACAGAGTACGCGTTTGGCCCTTGAAAACATGTGAGCAAACTTAGGACACAACATTTTGCAAACTCTTTACGTTAATTACAGTACTGAATTGGCTTAATTTTTCAAAGAGGATATTCAACATTTATAAATATCTTGTTACAAAGTGTACTGTGATTAACACGTCTACAGTATCACAGTTGTGTCCTTTCTCTCCCTAACTGGGCAATATCCTGGCAATATAAAGTTTTGACCTCTAAATTCTGACATCCGGCTAACCTATAAATCACACTGCAATAATGTTACATTCGGATAGCTTTTAACTTTATCGCTATATCATTCGGATAACTTGGTTGTTATGGAGATCTTTCAACTCTGCAAATGTTATTACGGAATAAACGGCTTACATGGAAGTTGACATGTACTAAAAGTGAGAAATACCATGTACCTGAATTGAAGACGAAATAAATCGTATAATCACTGTAATACTGTTTAGAAAGCATGCGGTGATATATTTCGTAAAATACACACGCTCATACGCGGTTTATTCCGTCGACAGTTAGGTCTATATTCGTCTCAATACCTCCATGGATAAGGGTATACACAATCTTTGAACTCACCTGCTGTTATTACGGAATAAACCGCATACATAGAAGTTGACATTTACTCAAAGTGAGAATTATCATGCACCTGAATTAAACACGAAATAAATCGTATATTCACTCTAATACTGTTTAGAAAGCATACGGTGATATATTTCTAAAATACACACACTCATATGCGGTTTATTCCGCAGATCGTGTTCTATCTCCGTCTCAATATGCAAAATCTTTCAACTCACCTCCTGTTATTACGGAATAAACCGCACACATGTACTATAGGTGACAATTACCATGTACGTGAATTAAACACCAAATAAATCGTACATTCACTCGAATACTGTTTAGAGCATACGGTGATATATTTGTAAAATATACACACTCATATGCGCTTTATTCCGTCAAAAAAAATACTTCCATCTTCGTTCAGCAGATCGACAGATAAGGTTACATAAAATATTCACGATAAATGGTGAGTATTTATCAATTACCGTGAACGCTTCTTTGTGAAACTAATGCATGTGCACGATTTCCTTGTAAATTTAATTAATACACTTCCTCTGTTATATACTCCTGGTTTAGCCCCAATTTCTATGCAAATCGCATGTCATTTTACACACACTTAAAATTACACTGGATTTCAATAGAAATTGGGGCTTTAGCCCCAAAGTACATGTAAAATTACACTGGATTTCAATAGAAATTGGGGCTAAAACTTTAGCCCCAAGTTCATATTTAAAGACACTTCGCTACCCCCAAAACATTACCATGCCCCATTTTGCTGAATTAATTTATCCCCCGAAGAAAACCCTCTTTCCGGGAATACTTCCCTTCAGTAGCATTACATATAAATGATGCTTAACAAGTTATTTCCTCGCCCTATATATACTCCTGGTTTAGCCCCAATATCTATGCAAATCACGTGTCATTTTACATACACTTGGGGCTAAAGTTTTAGCCCCAATTGCATGTAAAATTACACTGCATTTCTATAGAAATTGGGGCTAAAACTTTAGCCCCAAGTTCATATTTAAAGACACTTCGCTACCCCCAAAAAATTACCATGCCCCATTTTGCTGAAGCAATTTATCCCCCGGAGAAAACCCTCTTCCCGGGAATACTTCCCTTCTGTAGCATTACATATAAATGATGCTTAACAAGTAATTTCATCGCCCTATATATACTCCTGGTTTAGCCCCAATTTCTATGCAAATCGCATGCCATTTTACATACACTTGTGGCTAAAGTTTCAGCTAAAGTTTTAGCCCCAATTGCATGTAAAATTACACTGGATTTGTATAGAAATTGGGGCTAAAACTTTACTTTAGCCCCAAGTTCACATTTAAAGACACTTCCCTACCCCCAAAACATTACCATGTCCCATTTTGCTGAAGCAATTTATCCCCCGAAGAAAACCCTCTTCCCGGGAATACTTCCCTTCAGTAGCATTACATATAAATGATGCTTAACAACTAATTTCCTCGCCCTATATATACTCGTGGTTTAGCCCCAATTTCTATGCAAATCGCATGCCATTTTACATACACTTGGGGCTGTAAAATGACACTGGATTTCTATAGAAATTGGGGCTAAAACTTTATATAAAAAACAAAACATCCTAGAGTAAAATTGCACTAAACTTTTCGAATATAAAGGGCACTATTTCTGCCAAATAAATATTGTTTCTGATATTATGTTCACATCAATAGTGTTGCATTACTGTCATCTATTATATCATTGACATTGTTCATGCCTATAATATGCATTTGGATGAAAACCATACCCCATCCATTTTGGATTTTCTTTTCAAAGATGGCTGACCAATAGCCCTTAATATGTTAACAAGTTAAAGCAAATATGCTGTGCTCTGATCTGTTCTGTTTTTTATATTGCCTTTCAGTCTGTATTACAAGTTGTGATGGCCTTGCTGACAACGATTACCAGTCATGTACCGGGTGTAGTGTCTACTCAACGTGTGCTAATAAGTATTTCTACGATAACCGCCCATGTCCTTTGGGACTCGTCTGGACGGATGATTATAAACGTTGTGATTATTCATCAACAACTTGCACAGAAAAGAAGAATCTTATCAAGTGATTTGAGATGGTTCTTTTAAAACCAAATAACGACACTTTTACAAAACTAGGGTTATGTTTACACAGGTGGCTTACATATTAACTATAGGAAACATAAATCTACGACAGTTTGCAATTTGTGACGTTTACGTTAAATACCCCGAAATCTTCACATACTGCCAATTAACAACAATAAAACATATTTAAAACATTTTGCCTATTGTTTATTTGTGCATAGCTCGCGAACTGTTGTGACTCAATCTGTCCATGGTTTCCCAATCCGCCCGACCCCACCCACTAAACCCCACTAAATCATACCTATAACAAGCTATTCTGGCCTCTTTTAACAGTCCGTAAGTTTACAGATATTACTTCTTATGGATAGTTGATTTCGTATCTCTGATAAATACTTATTGGCCCTTATTTCGCTCTTCACAAAATGGTATTACTTTCGTAATTGCAGATATGTATGGTGGCTGATTTCTGCCATGTCGTTTTGTCGTCTTGGCGACAAAACGAAAAGACGACAGAAGTCTGTATTTGTCGTCTTGTCGTCTTATCGTCTTTTCGACTTCCGGTAGACATGCGTTAATTAGAGTCAATGTGTCAGAGCAAAGTTGTGTATTTCTACATGCAAATAATATTTTAAAAGCTATTTAGCTACCTCTGCAAATGATATTGGCCCAACTATTTTCGACATGCTGTTTTGTCGTCAATTCGCGTGGCAAGACGACATGGCAGAAATCAACCACCATAGATATGAGTCTACTAGTAAAAAAACTTAAAATAAATCTTTCATATCTTCGTTTTGTTCTCGTGTTGCTCTGGCTTCTACCGAGTCATTGAGTACTTACTTTGTGGCTTTCTAGGCTAATTCTTATATTATATCTACATGATCATTTATTTGTTTTACAGACATTGCCTATTAAGTCTGCCTTGTTTGTTAGAGATTATAATCTGGTGGGGATATCTTTATTTGCACTGTCCCGTTTATTGGGATGACAACAGGGTGACAGTGTGGTTTGATGCACCCAAGAACCTGGTTTAAACCCCCAGCGGCCCTTTTTGCCACTGAATGTTCCAAGGCGGTAGCTCTATTGTCAACCTTTTTATGTTTGTGATATCACATCGTGCATTTTATTCATCTTATAGTTGTTGTTTGTTTCCGTGTGTTTGTGGTTAACTGTCGTCCTTGAATTCTACTTTTCCTATTCGATTTTTATATCTAGCTTGGCGAGGACTTCCTTATTTACACTGTCATATTTAATTGGGACAGAGTAAGAGTGAGATTTGGCACACCCTATATAACCTCGTTTTACCAATGACATTTCTAAGGCAGTCAACCCTTTTATGTTTATGTTGTCGCATATTTTGTTTCTATTTTTTCTTTGTAATTACTGATTGTTTTGATTTGTTTGTTTCTATGGTGTTTTACGTCATTTTCAACACAACTAAATAGCCCAAGAAATTTCCCAACCTCTGTGTGACCTCTTTAACAAATGCTTAACCATTGTCCAGGTTCCTTCTACATGGAAAGAAGCATTTGTGTGTACTGTTTTCAAAAGAAGTGACCCGTCACAAGTACATAACTACATGCCTATATCTCTCCTAAGTGCAATCGATAAAGTATTTGAAAGGCTACTTTTCAAATACATATTTAACTTCCTTCGTGATAATAATTTCCTATCTGCTTTCCAATCAGGCTTTATGCCATGTAACTCCACTATTAACCAACTTACTTTTCTGTATAATTCTTTTTGTCAAGCGTTAGATGATGGCAAAGAAATTCGTTGTTTTTTTTTTGACATAAGTAAAGCATTCGACCGTGTTTGGCACAAGGCGCTTCTTCTAAAACTAAAGGCATATCCGATGACCTTCTTAAGGTGCTTGCTGATTACCTGAGTAACAGACGTTAACGCATTGTCATTCCAGGAACGAAATCTAGCTGGAACACTATATATGCTGGTGTCCCTCAAGGTTCGATTATAGGTCCCTTACTTCTTTTTGTTTTCATAATGACATCGTTTCTGAGATAAACGCCAACATTAGGCTGTTTGCAGATGATACAAGCTTGTATATGATCATTGAAAATAATAACGAAATTGATAACACTGCTGCTACTTTAAATGGCGATATTGCAAAACTTACAGAATGGGCAAGCACATGGCTTGTTACTTTCAATGTCTCAAAGACGGAATCC